>CM057003.1:52814596-53024596 GCA_029891345.1 Dryococelus australis
CCATACTAGCCACGTACATCTCTATGCTGCTAGTTGCAGCGCGTTGGCCTTAAGGGCGAAGTAAAGCAACTGCCTATGGAGCACTGCACCCAACTATACAACGAGAAGAACTCGTAAAATAGTAGTACGGACACCATGAAAATTGCCAGAAAAGTGCGATTTACGCTGTATATGGAAGAAGAATGTATATATTTTGCAACATGATAAAATATTTAACTAAAATATATTTTTTAAATATAAAAAATTAATAGAGTCAAAGAGTCTATATTTTTAATAAAATTTAAGCATATTTCCATTCTGGATGCTTCAGAAAGCAGAATTTGCAAGAAAATCTTCATTATGGAATACCGTCATAATGCTTACTATGGTTGTATGTAAGAAAATTGTAATAATAATAATGTAGGAAGTAATTTTTATAATTGATTTTATGTGCGTCCATTTGTCACAAACATTTATGGCTGAAACTGATGCAAATAATGTTAATTATAAAATTAATATTATACATTATTACTATAGGCTGTTCACGGTAAAGTGAGCACTATTGAGGCCCTAATTAATTTTTACTTTCAGCTATTCGTTATCCTTTTACTACTGTATTTATATAAATATTGTCATGTATTACACTGGACTCTTATGTTAACGTCTAAAGGTAAAACAAAATGTATTTATTGACTATTATTCCAAAAGATTGGTCTTTCAAATGTGCTCACTTTGCCGTGAATAGCTTTTTTTTTTTTACATATGATCACAGTAAATATTATGGCTATCTTCTTGAAGGAGATTTTCTTGGAAATTCTGCTTTCCGAAGCATCCAAAACGGAAATGCGCTTAAATTTTGTTGAAAATGCGAACTCTATCTACCGATTAATTTTTTACATTAAAAAATTATATTTCAGTAAAATATTTTATTATCTTGCAAAATATGTACATACAGCATAAATCGCACTTTCTTGACAATTTGTACGGTGTCTGTACTAATTTTTATGAGTTTTTCACATCGTACAGTCAGGTGTATTGCTCCATAGGCAGTTGCTTTACTTCAACCTTCAAAGTGGGATGGAACCCCGCGTTTCTTGTGAACAGTTGTCTGCGCGAATATACGCGTATCTCGGTAAATAAATGTTCTGCAAATACAATTTTTTTTATCAGAAAAGACAACAATCTATTATCTATGCCTCTATTTTGTTTTACGTTTGTCATATTAAGTGTATTCTTGGAGAAAAATATTTGTGAAAATGGTCAAATATCGCTTTTTTTTAGTTATGCAGTTTCCTTAAGCGGCAAGAGAAAAGTGCAAAGATACGGGCGTAGTTTAATCCGTGGGCTTTCATCGTGTGTAATAAAACCCCACTGTTACAGATCTGATTTGCATAGTACAGTGTTGCGACGGAAACACTGCACGTCTTGCGCGTAGGAGCGATGAGGCGCACTTCACGCGGTGTCACCATAGGTTATGTAATATCCGCTCTACTATGCATGTTCGAAGCATGCAGTTTCCTTTGGACATGTCTGTGGTGTTGTGTAAGAGGAATGGTATGGGAGATTTCCAGGAGAGGTCAAACAAAGTCGAGGCGCATTTGCAAAATCATCTTATCTGTTATTTCATTCGGTAACATTACCCTCTGTAATTTTTTTTACTGGCATACCTCAGTTTTCCATAGCAGCAACCACCAATGTGTGCCTGTTTCTGGATATAACTCAATTGGACGATTGTTTGACTTAACCCTCTATTCAGTAAAACCACATATTTTTGTTCGTACGGAATCCTGGGGATGGATGTTCGTCACTGAGGTTATTTGGGTCATCCCTGTTGAAATGCAATCGTCGCGTTTACTGCTGAAAGAAAAATACCTCCAACGTAAAAGTCACTAGGTAATAGACTCCTGTGATAACTGGTGTGTAACGTATCTGTACTGCAAGGGCTAAGTATAGAACGTTTTCGGATGGGTGTCCACATTACACTGTTAGACGACTGTATCATACTCGTAATTTTATTTTACAGTATTCACAATTACATTCCATGTTTTAAAACACTACTAAGACACAACGGAAAATGTTATCATAGCGTTTCTATAAATTCGTGTGTAACTTCCGGAAAAAGTTTTTGGTGGATGTTTCAGGCTCAATTTCAGAATGCAGCGACATTATTCATACCGTTGTCACAAATACTCTAAATTCAAAGTGTTTATTGAAGCCACAAATTGAAAGCACATAATCGACCCATGAAGGCTTTGAGGCAGCATTTCAAGAGGGGATTACCTACCTGGCATGCGACGTACGTATAGGCTGTTCACGGTAAAGTGAACACTTTTGAGGCCCTAGTTACTTTTTCCTTTCTCGTTTTTTATCCTTTAACCACATTTTGAAATCAATATTTCCAGGTAAATAATAAACACAGTGTGTATATTCAATCGCAAGTCTACAGTTAAAATAAAATGTACAGTTATTTATTGACTATTATTCCAAATGAGAGGTCTTTCAAATGTGCTCACTTTACCGTGAGTAGCCTATAGAAGCGTGTTTTAAATACATATACTTGAACTTTTTAATAGATTTGCTGTTCTCTATGAAGGAGTGGCCTCTGTGGTTCAGTGGTCAGATTACTCGCCACCCACCTTCAACTCAGAGAGATTTTTTCTACAAATTAACTATCTGGGGATTATTTTTTTCCTCCACTTGCGCACCGGCGACATAAAATATTGTCCTGAATAAACCTTCACTATACGATCCACTTAAATTAAAGATTTTTCCCATATTATATTTTCGTTGAGCTTCAGGATCCAATATGCCGAATTAAAAGTTCCAAGAACAGAGATAATTTGTCGACACAGTCCAGTTTGAATTTGCCATAGTACAATAGGCGAAGCACTTCCAAAATTTCCATTGCAAAATATTAGCTGCCATCTATTGACCAATGTTTACATTTAAATAGATTTATTTTAGCAGCATGTTTAACTTCATTATCTTAAAAAGCTACATTAAAACCTTAAATTAATCTAACAATACTGAAAATATTTCAATCTGTGGTCATGATCAACTCTAAAACTGTAATTAAAGATGTATACAATAAAATAAACATTAGCAAAACATTATAAGCACACAGAGTAACTAAAATGACAAAGAATTATGCCAATAGAACTGTCATGCAAATAATAAATATAAACAATAAATTCGCCGTGGAAATAAAAGAAAAATTAATAAGTTGGCAGATATACCAGATCGTCATAAGTTACGGTACGTTTTTTCATTACGCTAATGTCCTGTGACAAATGTACCTCAAGTGCTTTGGAGTGAAATTAATTTCATTTTGGAAACTTTATTTACTTTCTACTCTAAGGAATATCTGTTGATAAACACGTGGCAATCTTAATTTTGGCAATACGAAATCTGAAATCTAACATGCGCTGGTTATAATATCCAGCACTTCTTTTAATATAAAAAAAAAAAAAAAAAAAAAAAAACACACACACACACACACCGTTAGTTTTATTCAAATCTTTCGTGTGCATTCGTTGTTTTCACTACTCGTCTCGAGTTAAAACGGTAAGTAGATCTAACGTTCTGGGACTTACAGAGGATGCTGTTGAAAAAAAGGGGGGGGGGGGGGGGAGAGAGAGCGAGATTTGGCACAACGTTTCATGAAGCGGTATTTTCAGAAGTTCGCTGGCGGTTGTACCCTCACTCGGAATAATCCGTTTTAGAGCCAAAGCTTACAGAAATCTCCATTAACCGGCTTCGCTGTTTGGTCCTTTATTCGTTTCACCTTTCTCTTTCTCCCATTTCTCTTTCTGTGGGCGCTAATAACCCGGTGTTGTCACGCGTCCCTTGACCACCCCTCAATCATTCATTCATTCATTCATTCATTTTATAGTTCATTCCTTCATTCGTGGGATCTCGTAATAAACACAACTTTTTCTAACTGCGTTCGCAAGGTGTAACACAACTATTGCTTTTTTTTTTTTTTTTTTTTTTTTTTTTTTTTTTTTTTTTTTTCCCCCAAATGTAACCTGAATTTCTTCTTCTACTCACAAGAAACTTCCCCACTTGTTTAATTTTTCCTTGAAATCACAAGCTTACTTTAACTATAATTTCTTAATTTCTTGACGCAGGATGTATTTGAGTTGTACCTATAGGATTCAGCTAGAGGATTGCCGCGAAAAATTTGATTAATAACACGCGAAGGAATTGTGATCTTAAAGCGATTCCTTATTGTAGTAGCTGCCTTCGAAGGTGGAACTGAGTCTCTAACTTACAGCAAATATTTCGGAAACAATTTACGTTGCAACAACCTGAATATTGTGTACGAAATTACTGTTGCTAAACCTGGTTCTGACACTAATTCGCTACATTGAAATAACTGAAGTTACCAATTTCTATTTTTTTTTTAATTTTATATCAAACTCCGTGAAGCTGGGCAGGTTTGTTTCTAACGACAGATTAGCATTAGTTGGTCAAAAGTAGTGTAACATTTCGTGTCATATTAACCCTCCATCCCACTGTTTTCTAGGGATTTATTCTTAAATATTAAACTTAAGAAGTTCAATACATTTTAATCTGACAGCTGAAACATTATATCTACGTGAATCTTGTATATTTAAGAGATAAGTGTTAAAAATGCGGACATACATTTTTCTGCGCATTTGGATGGGTTAAATTAAGGGGTAGGTCGCCGATATTGGGCCGTTGCCTAAATTGGACTACACTTGTAACTCACTATGTAGGAACATATGAAAACATTCAGTTGGCCCTTCTGATTCTCAATACCGCCAAAGACACGTCACACAGCGATTGGTGAGGTTCAGCCATCGTACACAGCAGAAACGGCGTTTCTGTGGTTTCATAGTTTGTGTTATTATTGTACTACGAAACCTAAGCTACTGTATGGAATAATAGTACGTACGTAAGGTATATTTTACAAGTGTATTTTACTAACTACTAATAGCATACTGTGAAATGTACTACTAAAATTTCGTGTATTTTTTTCACTTATGCCGACTAGTTGCCGAAGTTGGACCAGTCCGTGTTTCGTAAATTGGACTAGTCCAATTTAGGCAACAGGTAGGGTAATTTTATATAGGCTGTTATACACAGTAAATGTAATGATGCCGTAATGTTTTTTTTTTTTTTTTCGATTGTACAAGTTTCCGTTTTATAGAGGGTCCATTTTGGGAGGTTTTACTGTATTTCATCTACGTACTTGTTAAAACATTTATTGGAGTATTGTGTCTGTTTAGGTTCCCAAGATGGCGAAAAGGGGCCCGTGTGGGAAATACAGTGAGGACAATTGGCAGATGGCCTTGAGAGCATACAATAACGGTGGTTACGGGCTCAACAAGTGCGTCCGTGTATATGATGTCCCAAAAGCAACACTAAAGAACACGTTGATAATAAAAACACGTTCTCAAATACAGTGAAATCCTTCGGTGGGCAGACAACCTTTTCTGCAGAGATGGAAAAAATTATCGCTCAACACATCCTTGACTTTGAGGAGAGGTTTTTTGGATTTATTCCTTTATGATGATAAATCCTAATCTTTCACTCCATCGGCCAGAAGGTACACCAATGGACCGAGCTAAGTGGATTAATAGGGAGAATGTGAACAAATTTTTGACTTAATTGAAAAAACACTTGATAAGTACCAGACTAGAGAAAATATTGATGAATCCAGCTTCACAGCGGTGCAACAAAAGCAGCATAAAGGATTTGCTGAAGAAGGTAGACACCAAGTTGGGGCCATTACAAGTGGGGAACGATGTGTAAACACAACTGCAGTCTTTGTCGTCGATGCAGTGGGATTATTTACACCACCCATGATAATATTCAATTGGAAAATGATGCAACGAGAGCTTGAGTTGTGTCCCACCAGGCAGCCTTGTCACTATTTCCGACACAGAATACTAAGTTTCAGAGCTGTTTGTATTATGGCTTAAGCATTTAGTTGTAGCGAGGACTCACTTGTACTCCAATTACTCGATGGCCACACGACAAATAGCAATAACCTAGAGGCGGTCGAGTATGCTTGAGATAATGATATTGTCCTGTTGCTGTTGCACACAACACACAGAATACAGCCATTTGATGTTGCGTTTTTCGCGCCCCTTCAGACGTACTTCAACCAGGCATAAGATAAATGGTTGCGTCGAAATTTAGGAAAACCCATTACACAGTTGCAGATAGCGGGACTATTAAACGAAGTTCCAGAGGTGATGACACCAGAAAGTGCAAGACGTTTAGGATGACTCTAAATTAAATATCACCACTCTCAAAAGCATCAAATGTCTGTCTACTGTCTATTTGAGGAAGAGGAAAGTCTCAGAATGCAGTTATTACAAGCAGTCCCCATACAAGTGAGGATTGGAACACACGAAAGTTAGCCCTCAGCTGAACGTTGAAAGACTTACTTTTCAAAGAACGTGAAGGAAATCACCCAGTAGGTCATGCTAGCTGGTTCTGTATTTTGTGTGAAGAAGCCAAAGGAAGAATACGTGATATAGTGTATGAACTGTTGGTCATGGGTACAAACACGATGTGCCAAAGTACGGCCTAGCATCAATAAATATTTTTGTACAGACTGCAAATAGACTGTAGTAAAATTTGTCACGTTTACCTCGTTATTGTCGTGCTCTTTGTAATGTTATTTAGGGTTGTCCTTTTGGGGTCCAACTTAGGCAACTATGGGTGAAAATTAGGCCAAAAACCTATATATATATTTTTAAAAAAGGTATTATTAAAAATTTATAACAAAAATCTCAAAAATTATTTTTAAATCATTAAAAAATAAACATTTCGAATGTTTGGGCATTGGGCGGGTTCGGGAAAGGAGCCGAGGCACCAACCGGTCGCATGATATTACATCACCCAACCGCCATGTCAGACCCAGGTGTGACTTTGACCTGGACACATGACCTTGACCCAATAACCGTGACCTTGAAAATGAAAACATAAGAAAAAATTGTAAAAATTGAATAAATTCATAAAAGTTAGCGAGCATAAAACATTACTGACTACTACCGTCATCCTGTATCAAGGTAACCATGACCTTTGACCTTGAACCCAGTGGTATTTGACCTTGAACCCAAAAATTTCCAAAAAAAATCCGAAAAAAAAAATCACCAAATATTTATAACAAATAATATAAAAACAATATTTTAACAATTACTAACATAAAATTTTAAATGTTCATGCTTATATGGGACGTCACGTAACCGCCATGCTGAAACCAGTATAACCTTCTAAAAACTTTCATAAAATCCAAAAAATTCAAAAAAAAATTTGGCGCGCAGCCAGAATTGGGAAGGAATTCTCAATTAAGCCCTCTCCATACGATGGCCAGACTTCATGGCGGGAGTACCAACACCAGTTTGAAATAGTTGCTACCCTTAAGGCTGGGCAACCGAACAGCGGACTTACTACGTCACCGCAGTACTGAGAGGCCCCGCCCTGAGCGTACTACAGTCTGCCAGAGCGACATTGACTGGAGTACCTCACACTGGTGTCGGCCTTGAAACTACGTTTCGGCGACCGGTACCTGTGACATACCCGCCATGCACAGCTGCAAGATCGCACCCAGCGACCAGGGGAGCCGCTGCAGGAGCTATGGCAAGACTTTGTGCGACTCTCCCACCTATATCTAGAAGGGTGCCCCGAGGAGGCACGCGACATCATAGCAGTCGGCTTCTTCATCGAAGCCATCGCCGACACAGAGGTTCGACAAGTAGTACAAATGGCTGCACCCCACAACACGCAAGATGCCCTAGCCCGAGCGCTGGAGGTGGAGTCAGCAAGACAGGAGCCCGCACCCTGACGTCTTGTAAGCGCAGTGACGCTGAACAAAGACGAAGACACACTGCACACAATGCAGGACACAATGCAGGAATTGCAGTTAGCTTCGAGAGACATCGCTTCACGGGTATGTGCTGCAAAGCTTCGCCATCCCCCCCCCCCCCCCCACCCTTCCGCTAACTAAACGGCCGGAGTGTTCATATGGGCGGCAGGGACACCTGAGGGCCTATTGCCCACAACAGCAGCAGCAGCGGCTTGGAAAATAAGTGGCGAGATGAACGAATGGCTTCGATGAGCGCACGCAAGCACTTGCGTGAATAAATTCGTGAGCTTCGTGCATATGCCTTACAACTGAGAAACTGCATCGACGAGCTGATGCTACGTACGAGCTGCACGCCTCACGTAGCAGTTGTAAAATGCACACGATTACTTGCGAGTACTGTCGAGATGCCCTGTGCACGCTGTGCCACGTAGCAGCGAGGGAAGCCCATGGCATGGAGCGAATTATGTGGTGGTGCCTCTCAGTAGTGGCTCTAATAGTAGTCCCATTAAGGAAGTGGTTCGGAGTGCAAATAATTAGAGCCTGTTCACGATAAAGTGAGCACTTTTGAAATCAACCTTAGAAAAAAGTCACTGCTCCTGCCTGCATATATATATATATATATATATATATATATATATATATATATATACATATATATATATATATATATACATATATATATATATATATATACATATATATATTATATATATATATATATATATATATATATATATATATATATATATATATATATATATATATATATATATATATATGAACGGGCGCACTGAGTGACACGTGTCCAATAAATTTGGTAACGATGGATGGGAAATAGTTCCATATCTTAACGTCGAACAAAAAGTGTTAGGTAACCATTTGTAATAACCTAAATTATTTCTTTCACTTTCTGTATTTTTCATTCATCGAAGCGTAAAAATTAGCATATTTTTTAAATATTTATTTTTCTAATAATTTCACAGTTTCACTTGACCGACGCATGAATAAAGTGGTGAGGTCCATGGCAATGTTAATTTTACATAACGCGGAAGAACACACAACGTGTATACAAGTAGATCTTAAGCAGGGCTTCCAAAAGTGCTCATTTTACAGTGAACAGCTTATAGTTGCGTTAACTCGAGAAAGGGAGTGAGGCAGTCGACAGGAGCTACAAGTGCTTCAGGGTATCTCGGGCGAGGATCCAGCCACAATTTGCAGCATACACCGCAAGTGCCAGCACTTTTCAGATTGGTAGACATGGTCTCAAGGAACATGCAAAGGGGAATTCTGGAGTTGATTCATAATTTCAAACCGGTAATGAAAGGATTAGTCCTTCTGTAAGGCACAAACGACCATATAGTGACAAGATGAAGACCCGATTTGGAAGGAGAATGTCGGGTGAGGTATTACAAGAAGGGAAACTGGTTTGACTGTACAACCGACAGATACGATAACAGAACTCGAAACTTCAGAAATGTTGAGAAAACCCCTAAAGGATTCGAAGAAGATCAATGATGTGATTTTTTTTCGGATTTGTCGTCAAGGATCTCGGGCGAAGTCAAAGGTTGTTCACATCGACCGTCTGGCAATCTACGAAGGTCGGGATGTTGCACTGTCTTTTCGGAACGAACGGACTTGAGGAAGGGCAGTGTTACAACTTAATGCGGAATATACATAAAGAAATTGTGTACATTTAAGATGATATGCTGCACTAAAAACATTGCAATAAGTCAGACAATCCAGACGTCAGAAAAAAAAAAAGCGAAAACGGTCGCCTTCTTAGAGGCAGCAATCAAATCCGGAGAGCGAAGATGGTCTAAAGCTAACAGCAGAAGTAAGGTATAACCAAGTCATCAGCAGACGATAATGACATCCATATTAAAGAGAATTTAGTCAGATTAAAAATAACCTCATTTGTCAGCGGTACGGAACGACCACTAGCAACTCGTAAAATAATTATGGTCATCTGTTTGTTTCTCGTTAAAATATTTACGCTCAGGGAAATCTTTAATATACTACGTACACACTTGTAGCTTTCCGTTGGTTACCGGCCGCTTGTCTCTGCGAAAGGACATTTTCATACATGCCTGGACCAATCAGAACTAAGGTAGCTCCGCCCGTCTTCGTAGACATGAGCACAAGACGCGCAACAATCAACATATCGTTCAATCAGGAAAGGGGATATGAAGTTAAGTGTTTTGGAGTAAAATTAATGGAGAAACTTTGTGCGAAACACAGAAACCCCATAAATATAATAAATACCGAACTTACGTCACAGCCAGGCGGCTTGAAACCGAAGCGCGAGTCCTACTATTGCCGGAAACATATTGAATGCGGCCAATGATAAATGGATTTCCTTAGAGTAGGTAATTCGTTTTACCACTTCTGTGTGGAAACGTTAGAGCCAGTGGTATCCCTGTAGTCAGTGGGATCCGAACCACTAGCATTCCGATTCGATGACCAAATTTCTGTTCATGCCGTGTGTAGGTCTCCAGCCAAATGACGTGTCATAGCGACCGGCATCCAATTTTTGTTTAGACAGGAATATTGTTTAACTTATGAACGCCTTACCATATAATATTTAGTGATTCAATTAAATGCGTGTATAGGCTATTTAAAGTAAAGTTACCATTTTTTAAGCCCTCTCACATGGAATAACAGTCAATGTATACGTTATTTTATATCTTTAGAAGTTAACTTTCGAGTGCAGTGCAATACATACAGCGTGTTCATTATTTAAATTGCAATATTTATTTTTAAAAGTGGCGGAAGGGTAAAAATAGCTGATTGGAAAAACTAACTGTAGCCTCAAAAATGCTCATTTTACCGCGTACAGCCTATAAACATACTAACCGTTCCATTGATAGTTAAATAGAGCGTAGGAAGTAACTTTCTGAAGTCCTTCGTGGTTGTTTTGAGGAGAGCATTCACAACTGCCGTGATCTAAGAGTAATGCTGTTTTTTCAATAATTACAGTTTCATGTTACTGAAAGTAACGCTTATGACATGCCTTGCTTGTAGGTTACGGACGATTTTATATTCACTGTAATCGTGCACAAGTAACGCACAAATAATTTAAAATACAAATAAAATTTATCGAATAAATTACATAAACAAACAATATTTAAATACCGCCAAATCTGCGACAGGAGTAAGTAAATAACACACGCATTACCCAGGATCATCACGCCATCAATGTATGATATTCAACTGAAAATTCGCTTTGTGAGATCTTCGGGTAGTGCAATAAATGCGAATAGTGAAATCCACACTCGTGCTAGCAGCGTGCAAACGTGGTAGGGGTTTGTGTTGAAGTCTAGAAACAACGTCCACTGAACAGCGAACATTAATTGGCTCAGCGAGAGTTTTTAATTTCGCAAGGAAATTTACAACCGCGACGGACATAAAGCCGTCTCATGAACGGTGATGTTGCGGGTGGGGAGGAGAGAGAGAGAGAGAGAGAGAGAGAGAGGAGAGAGAGAGAGAGAGAGAGAGAGAGAGAGAGAGAGAGAGAGAGAGAATGGGTGTTGACTGGCTTAACAACACCTGGGGTGGTTCACCGGCGACTCATAAATTATTGGCTGCTGCGAGCATTCTCCCTCCTATCAGGTCTTCACGTGTACCGCCTAACTTCCCCCCCCCCTCCAGCTCAACCATTTTTTCCCCCTTTGACACTCTGCTACCCCTTTCCGCTTTCTTCTTCGCTCACATTCCCCACTACCCCTAGCACACAAAACCAGACGCAACTGCAGTCGTAAAGTTTTGATCGCGAAAATGTAGGCTACGGAAGTTTCCCTCTCCCAAGTTCTGTAAATCGTTGGGAACGAAACGGGGCGTAGACGGTGGCGCCCATAAAAATTGCAAACAATTAAAATCAGCCAACATTTACAAAGCATACGAACAGAAGTAACGCTTTCATAAAATCCTTTCTTCTTGATCAAATCACGCCTGCGTCACAAATGAACCTTCGCGTTATCAAACATCTAACTCGAAATTGTGATATAACATAGTTCTGAAAAGGAGGACGAGACAACCGAGGAAATTACAAAATCCTTTACAAAAACGCAGCTTGCAAAGTTCGCCTTAGAATTCTGCTCTGCGGCATGCAAACAACGAGCAAAATTTGGCGTGTATCTAGGTGTGTAAGGAAATTTGTCAATTTAATGGTCGTATTGACGCCCATAAGTCAGCGGGCATGCATGGGTATTGGTATGCCATGGGTTTGGACCAGGCGTATTGTACTATAGTGCATGTTAATGTGTCCCTGGAATAAATGTAACGAGTGAAGGCCGTTGGTGCGCGATGAATAGTAACACAGCTCGCGAACATGTTAAAACGTACAAATGCCTCTCCGAACGCAGACTATTTTGCGAGGAATTCAGGATGGGATGGAGTGGAGAGATCTGGGCGGTTCTTAACCTCGAGGTCTTGAGAGCCGAATGGAATTCCAGAAGTCCAGGTCCAGGTACATTCACAAGACAGTCCTGGATACTTAAGGAGTTCGCGCATCGTAAAGACAATTATTGGAAACGTGTTTTGCGTCACATCATAACCAAACGAAGTGCCAATGAAATTAAAAACGTCTCTTACTAAGATGGCCTGTTTTGTGAACGTTATTACCGGAAAGTTAAAATAACCACAAACAAAAAATACACCTTTTTAAAGGCAAAATTGTACAAAATTTGTTTTGTAATCAGCCCAAGAAACATATTTCAAAATTAGATTCCAGGTAGATCAAGCCATTACAAAAATTAAGCCATTTTATTTCTGTGAACAAATAACATTTCTTCATTTCTATGCTTTCAAATTTGTAGTGGATAAAATGCTAAACATTCGCTCTAGCACAGTTCGAAATAATAAATTGAAAAATTTGTAAATACACGTTAAGAAATTTGTAATGTTTTAATAAATTTAAAGTGGAACATTTAATTAATTACGAACATAAAACATAAAAATATTGCAAGCACCAATGGTCTTAAAACAAGAACTTTTAATAAAAACATTTGAAGTTTTTCATATCCTTCGGGCAATTTGGTTATCACCACAATAACGAAAGTAAATTCTTGTGATTTTTTTTACGAGTGTCACGAAAGGCTGCAAAATTCGTCAAAGTTGGTTCAATAGAAGTATGAGAAGTAAATGATGATTTTTTTTTTTTACGTTGTGTGAGATAAATCCACCATACTTATAGGTCACAAGCAAGTAGTTAAAATTGTTTTAAAGGCAAACAATTAATTTCTCTCGTAACAATAACGTACTTAGACTATTATTTTTACCATAAAATAAAAAGAGAACGGCATGTTTTAGCACATTTAAAGCGACACTAGCTGTCGTAATAAGATAGCGTCGCAAAAAAATTAACCACCCAATATTTCGATATTCAATACTCCCAAACGAACAACAAAAATGCCTAGCACTTTTTTTTTTTTTTTTTTTTTTTTCCCCATACATTTTAGCTTCTATGTTGTTAATTTACTTTCTCGGAGGATAAAGCAGACGTAAAATTTTCCCAAAATTTTTGTTTTTAGTACGCTAATATTCATTTTAAGCCTCGCGTAACTATGACTCATACACTATAATTACACTACCTCGTGCTGGTGCCCGCGAATACGTGCTGGAAATGTGCATGAATCACGAACTTCTACGCGATAGATTTCCGATACAATTTTAACAAAATAAAAACTTTATCGTGTATTTTAACGGCGAGGCGCCATTCCGCACATATTATGAGGGAATTCCTATTTTTTTTTAAATGGGATAACCTAATCGGTGTCTCCAAAGAAAACTATGCCACGTATTATTAAGAGCAATGTTGAAAATACTTAATTGTAAGAAATTTCCTTTTCTGCACGAAATTCGTTTAACACGCCGATATAGTTGCACTTATATACAGATACGCTATTCAAGAAAGCCAAAGATAAGTTGCTTGTAGCCCTCAATGCAAGGACACCAGTAGTTTAGTTTTTTACATTCTGACAACGTCCTGGCTCACACGATCCCAGACATGTTTTCTGTGTTGTACAACGTTTAATACTGACCAAGTGTGATCTAATATAGTGACTAGTTGATCGTGTTCCAGTCAAATGTTTCCTATGTAGCAGACTACACACATCTGTTGTGTTCATTTCAGTAACGAAGATAAAAAAAATAGTACTCAATGTAATTACTGTTGTGAGATTTCTCACAATCTTACAAAGAGCAGCAAAACAATAAAAATAGCGGTACCAGTGTTTTCGAGGGCATAGAAACTATCGAAGTACCACATTCAGGAAACTCTCGGGCACAGTCATTAAAGTGTAATGCCCCGCACACAAGGATAATAATTATGCACATAATTACGCACAAATACAGATTCTAACATATTTTGAGTCAAACTTATCACCACTTTCCTTATCTATTTGTAAAGAGAAGTAAATACGAACTGCGATTCAGGATTTTAATGTGTATTTACGCGATAGTAGCACAAATTTTATAAGTTTGAGTAAAGGAATAAGCTAAGTAGAATTTTGTAGTTCGTGTCTACTTGACATTAAATTTTGTAGCCGCGCCAAAATTAAATTTTGTAGCTGGGCCAAAATACGTTTGCAGTATGCGCAAAGTAGTTATGACTCAAAAAACTCTGTAATGCAGGGTCAAAACTTAACATAATTTGACATTCTGATGATATAGAGAAGCTTGTCGCTTCGAAATGTATTACTAAGTCTAAATCGTGACTAACTCATATTCTTATACCAAATACAATTTTACGGGTTACGACTTAATATTTTTCATTTCATTAATTTACTTTTTACTCTGATGTATTCCATTAGGAATACAAATTGAAAATCTTGAAACTTTCCAATGATAAATCTTCAAAATGCTGAAAATAATATATTATTTTTGAGAATTATTTACAAATACCAACTGCTGGCCAGTCAATAAATCGTTATTGTCCATTTCTTATAAGTGGGGTAAAAATTAACAGACAATGCGACCAACCTATATAGTATGTAAACAGTAAACTTTCTCGTTTGCAAAGTATTGTATCAGCTGATGAATTGCTGCGAGATGTATGTATGTATGAGAGCTGGCGTTTTTTATGATGGCCTTGGAAGAAAATAGTGCTCAGAACTAAAATATATTATCTAAAACTTTAATCGTATTTACGATATTTATGGTTTAAATGAGGTTTGTAATGCAATATATATATTTTTGACTTTTAGTGAATTGACTTTAAAAACATGTTTAGCAATAATGCTGGAGCATGTCGACACTTACGAACAGTGAAACGTTTCCAGCCATGTTTCCAGCCCCGTGAACTCCTTTGAGCATGTGCTTTTTTTTTTTTTTCATCGTGTTTATACGAGTACCTTGTAGCGTCGAAATATTTTATCGGTAGTTAAATATTTTTAATTGCTTTCTTTAAGCGTAGTTGGTTGTAGGTTCTGTTTTAGCACATTTTCTTCAGTGAACTGTAATATTGTCGGCACGTGTTTGCCGCTTCGTATTACGGCCGTTCCGCAATTTTCCTTACCCGCAGACAGCAATGTAGCAACAAAATATAATTAGCCTCTCTAACCTTATGTTTGTTGGTTTAAGGAAACGTACGGAAGTGTTTATTTTACTGAATGAATATACAAGTAAATTACTTAATATCTGTGACGAAAAAACGTGATTTTAATTAAGTAATCGTGCAAGGATTTCTTTAGAAAAACACGCGTTCAAGAGGTTGCGAATTACTAACAGTTTGTTAGCGTGTTTTGTAAATAATGTATTTATAAACCGTTACAATAATGTTTGAAATGCACGTGGTATAAAAGAAGCCGCACTTTCAACTCTCTTGTAGTGTGTAAATATTTGATTATTTGGCATACATCGTAAATCTAACGAGTGGAAAGTTAGCTTTTGTCAAAGTGTTTTTTTTTTCTCTGCATCTGTACGAACAGAATCGTATGTATCGCGTTTTGATTTTTCAATGAAGTTAAAGAAGTTATTTTCGCAGGAGCAAAATTTTCCACTGCTCCCATCAAAACAATATGCAATACGCAAATCGAAATGACACACACTCGTAAGAAGTCCCTCAAAACATTGCCGTCGCAGGAAAAAAATACGTTAAACTATCTCCTTCCCCTAAAAACCCCTTTCCTTTTTGCTCTCAAAATGACCAAAACAGGGCCTCAACATACTTGGCAATTTCAAAACTATAACATGTTGGAATGCCAACCTAACTGTAATAACCTACATTGATTATTGGATGGAAGTTAGCTAACGTCAGTCTTTCAGTGCCTGTCATGACAGAAACACGAGGAAAATGCAAGTGCGCACTGGACACACAACGTTTGTTTACACGCGTAACAGCTGTGGCGAAAGGATAGCCTGTGATCGCGCTACTTTTCTAGAACTGTCGAAATTTACCTCACTTACATGAAACTTACGATTTCCCTGGAGTGACGCAGCTAGTTACGCAAATAGCGGTTAAACGCAGTTATTGTGTTTTTAGTTCTGCACATCGCCATTACTGCTCCAAAATTTTCTTTGGGTTTTACGCGATTCCTTTATACACAGAAAGGGAATTTTCGATTACAATAGGCTCTGAATCATATGGTTCCCGTATCGATGCTCGTAAATTGAATAGCGCTAAGACTTGGACGAAAACCATCCCCGTGCGGTACAGCCTCCTCTCCACACGAAATGTGGCACCTTATGAGTGAGATGCGTTTTTTGTGTGAAATAGTTTTTTGCGCGAATACGCGTATCTCGGTAAATAAATCCTCTACAAATACGACTTCTTGTCAGAAAAGATAAAAACAATTATCTATGCCCCCTACTTTGTCATATTAAGTGTATTCTTGGAGAAAAAAAAATCCGCGGAAATGGTCAAATACCGCTTTTTTTTTTTTCAAGCGTGCCTATGCAGTTTTCATAAGCGGAAAGAGAAAAGTGCGAACATACAAGCGTAGTTTAATCTGTGGGCTTTCATAGCGTGTAATAAAACTTCACTGTTACAGATCTAATTTGCACATTACAGCATCACTATGAAAACGCTGCACGCCTTGCGCGTGGGAGCGATGAGGTGCTAGACGTGTGTGTTAGTGTCGCCCGTATCGCTTCCACAATTCTTGACCTTGAACGTGGTGGGGTCCATCATCCCACTCTTGATTCAGCACGGTCGCCGATAACCAGGGGTAACTGATGAAGAAGCAAGTTCCGACGCACTCTTCCTCCCACGTCACACCCAAAATCACAAAGAGCCATCGTGTACACAGTTAAAATGTTCCGTATATTTACGGAAATTTTTACGAAAATGCACGGTAAATATACGGAGACGCAATCCGTAATGACCAGAAACGGAGTTAGGTGAGTAAATACAAAATACGGAAAATCTCTGCATTTCCTATAACTTCGGGTTTCGCGCACGAACAATGTCGAGTCTACACGTAACATTCTTCGTCAATGTAACAAGAGAATTATCGTTGTTTCTGCTGCGGCAGTTAAGGTTATCCATACCACTAAGACCTGTTCTTTTAAAAATTAAAAAGTAGCAACAGGCGAATGTAACACTTAGCAACACTTATAATATAATAACTTTAACATGAACTAAAAAAGTTTCTTGTGTGATCAATATAGAAATTCAAAAGTTATACCATATTCACCACGTGAGTATTGTAGGTAAGTGGTTAGGGTCGTGAACTTGCAACTTCTTGTCGACTCTGGTTCAAATATTGCTTACGTATAAAAACAATTAAGTTTTTTTAAATATATTTTTATACAAAGTAAAACACCCACATAATAAAAATTAAAATAAAATATACACTAAAAATTATTTAAACTAGAAGTACAGAAATTAACTAGGGAATTAACGCAGAGGTTCCGTGAATTTTACGGAACGTCCGTTTCCGAAAAGCAATGTGTCCGTAATTTTACGGAGAGTTTACAGACATCTCTGGATAATTTTTTACTAGCATTTTTCCTTAAAATGAAGGAATTTTTTTAACAGTGCAGTGCTAACCAACAGAAAGGAAAATAAATGAAAATATTTCACACTATATGAAAAAATGTAAAATCAAATGTGACTACAAACTGATTTCATACAACGTGGAAATTAGAGATAATTTAATTTTTATTAAGAGCGTAACTTAGTGAAATATATTTTTAATGCTCATGCGATGTGTGTATAACGAGCAGAAAGTTGCCTACCTCACCTTGCAATCAGACGACAAATACGAACCATCACGTTAAACTTCCTGATTCATTACATGTACATAAATTGCCGTGACACACTCTTATTGAAATAATACTGCCAAAAAAACTAGAAACGATTTCCTTATTTTATCGGCAGGCTTAAGTAATCGGTCATCTAACCGATAAACATATTAGCGAACAGCAAATTAAAATATGATGAACTTATATTGTCAAGCTGTACCCAGTGGGAACAAATTCAATGAAAAGAAGGATTAAATTCATACATATACAACATTCATACTTAGGATAGAATATTCAAGAATAAATAAATTTCGCCAGTTTTCAAAACCTATAATATAAGCAAGCTTAATATATACAAGTACTGTTTGTAAATTAATATAAATGTAAATATATCTTATATCATTGAGTATTTATTAACAAATTAATTTCCTTGTGGAATACTAATACTAAGCGGCTGACAAAATACACTGATTAAGTAAAAACAAAAGTAATATTATCAATATCATGTATATCTTTATTTCAATTTTTCCCCGTGGTAGAATAATTTACAGGAAGCCTTGGTTTTACCAGCTATAACAAATGTTAGTAGATTATTAGACCCTAGACACTTATATTTCACCTCAGATAAGAGCATCCCATTCCTTAGATCACTCGAGCACAGATCGTTTATAATGGACACTGCGTTTGTCAGAACTCACCCTCGTGCTTGACTTGGCCACAAGAAGAAAAACCACTCGAGGGTTGCAGGTTTTGGTATTAGTTCAGAGTCCTGCAGGGCATGCATTTTAAGGAAGTTACAATTGCATACGTGAAAATAATGCACACTTTTATTATGCCTAGTATATTCTCGAATTATAACTTAAAACGATAGTGTCTCCATAAATTATGCTTACAAAAAGTAACAAAGGGATTTTATACCATTATTCGCAATTTTTCTAACGAATTAATTAAATCACGCAAATTAAATTCTATTCGTACTTCTAAAATTAAATTCAAAATGATAATAGCCAAGAATAATAATAAAAATAAATTTACATACAGTACATTATTAAGTAATTCTCTTTTATTTTTGGAAGAGTTCAACATATTCTGCAGAGATTTCCTGCCCCTCCACAAACCGTGTGGGGTGGCTAATAAATTTTGCTCTATTGCATATTTTAGAATTCATGGATTGTTTTGAAATCGGAAACCCATAGCTCGTATCCTGACAAGACCCTTGATTTTTATTGCAAAATATCTGTGATATCGTAAATGATTATGTATACTGCGCTTCGCAATGTTAAGCTTCTGCGTTAAGTTTGTGATGTCCTATTGCCGGATTGATCTCAGAAAATACTTTAAAATTCTATTTTCCTCGTACGAAAGACAGGTATTCGAAGTGAAATCGTGCGGTGACGAAATTATAATTTTACCAAAATTTCGTACTTTTAATATAAATAGCAAGTTTTACACATGTATTAATTTTTCCTTAAAAATCACATTCTAGAAACACCATCTCGCACAAAAATTTAATTTTCATCCATGAAACTTGTTTTTCACTAAATATTTATACTCTTTAGTTATTACGTATTTTACCACAAGTTTTACTTGTACAGAAATAAAAACTGTACTAAAAATTAAATCACATTTTTACAATAAGAATTACTTCAACTTGATTTTCTTCCTTGGGAGTGCGTAGAGAGGGAAATTTTCTATTATCTTCGTCCAAGCACTGTATTTTTTTTATTTGTACAATGATTTTCTGGAAAACTAGTTTCCAAATATACTTTTGTAGCACTACAAAAAAAATAGAATACATTGTACAGAACCTTATTGCGTAATGTGTAAATTTAAAATTTGAATTTTGACAAGCAAGTGTTGTGCACTTCCAAGTTTTTTTTATAAACATTGAGCTACATAATCAATTGTGTATGTTTTCTAAAATACCGTGTAGTAGATGCAACTAGTATACAACGAATTGTTTGTAACGGGTACAGATTTTTTTTTTTTACTGTGCACGCAAACGTTTCAGGTATGTGAAATGCCTATATATTTTATTTTAGAGGTGTAGTTCCATCAGTTCATGTACTTTCAAAAAGTTATACGCGTATAGGTGGTTAGTGTAACAATGAAGAATGACGCTTATGACTAGGGACAGGTGTTTTTTGCGAAAATAATTTAAGAACAGTTGTACTCCAAAACACTTTTGTTCAAATGCACTTTCGTGGTTGGATGATTTAAATGTCACGTGCCTCAAGTGTCTGTCCGCGAATCGTGGACGTTCCGTATCGGAGTACTTTATTACGATTGGCCCAGTCAAATATGAACATGTCTTCTCGCGTAGACACGCGGCCAATAACAAAAGTAAGTTGTAGTTCTGGACGTAGGATATTGAAGTCTATCATGGCCGTAAATATTTTCGCGAAAAACACCTGTATCTTCTTATGGCAGACTATCAACGCGGCAAGACTGATGTAAGGAGTGTTTTACAGTGTTGGTGAAAACTTATAATAAGCAAATAAAATGAAAAAAATATATACGAAGTATTCTACAGGTAATTTTAAAACCAAAGAGAAATTAGTAAAATTGGTTAAAACCATTTTAAAAAAATAAAAAATAAAAAAAGCAGCTTAACGAGACGGGCTCGGATCGAGCATGTGACAAAATGAGTTTAATCATTCTGGGATACAATAGGACATAGAAGGACAACGAGAGTTCTATAAGGGTAACCGATGAATAACAAACCTTAAAGTTTTACCAAAACCTGCGTGTAACATTTCGTTACACTTAATTTTTTTCGAGGCATCCTCCCCCCCCCCCCCCCCGCCAAATCACATGGGCCCAAATTTCGAGACTTACTGTATACGTACGTTCTTCTCGAGGTCAATAACTACCATTCAGCGGTTTTCCCCGACAGAAGCATAAAAAAGTCTAATAGTCATTTTCTGTGGCCGGGAGACAAGAGTTTAGTGTCTCTATAAAAAGCTTTGGTTTGTGACAAGCTGCTGGGTAATGGAAAGTACGGCAATTTATTTTGAGGGGCCCATTCGGTTCAGCCGTGACGTCGTCAGGAAGAGTTACGTGATTGAATCAGCGAATCACTTACCGCAGTAACAAATTATGTGCGACCTTCATTAGGCAAGGTTACTAAAGCACCCCTAGTTCAAATTCCAGGTATTCCATGGATGCGTGTGTAATAATACCCTTGCGACATCACAACGAGTCTAAGCAAGGCAGGAATACTGCCAACACTTGTTTTATCAACTATAACTGCAGATAACGAGGACAGTGACGCAACGGAGGAAAGGGCAGTGGGCTACAGGAGTTAGCAGAAAATATGGGTCTGGCTGACATAGAATATTGGGGCAGTTCCATCAGCAATCGTCTCAGTAACCCCGCCCAGGCGACGTGGGAGAGCCAATGGGAACAGAGTATTTCGGCGAAGGTGGGGTGTGAACTAGAAGTGTGGTGGTCGGAACAGCAGTGGGCCAAGGTGTCAGTCGGCGACGGTCCACAGAGGTCTGCGAGTTCCGGGCGGCGATCGGGGGTAAGTGCCTTCAGCTAGGGCGAGAGAGCTTGCCCATTCCATAGCCCTTTACCCATCTAGCCCTCTCCTTAACCTATCCTAAATCCACCTCTATTCTATCACATCACAATCGTTTGTGCAGTAAAAAGGTGTTCGTAAAAGGCACCTACATTTGTTAATTGGGAGTTATTTCATAATCACATAAATCTCTACCCTAATCAACCATAGTCAGGCTCTTGATTTTGTATACCACCTAAGGGGGGTATATAACAGTATTGAAACACGCTTACGAATTTCATTACATTCACAGACAATTCTACGGAAGTATACACTCTAAATCTGACACTCAATGAGATGTCATCTACTGGCGAGGCATTGGAATTCACTGAGGTTTTGCTATGTCAGTGCAATTCACTAAGAATCAGTAGACATCGCAGTTTAATAAATGATAATGAGCAACTAAAATGATGAGTATAATTTTACTGATTCAAGCAGAGCAGTAACTGTTGCCGTCGAGCGTTCTCTACTGCTGCAATTCTTCGAGTACTAGTGCCAACATTTCTTTCAAAATGCTGCGGAATCTGTTTTCCAAGACAGAAATTTCGGACACCGACTGGAATGTTTTCTTGTTCTGTAAGATGTCTAAACGGTTCGCATAGACACGTCTTGCTTCTGATGCACTACATTCCACGAGCCCCATATATCAAACAACATGTGTGCCATTTCCTGGCTTTATCACGTCAAATTCACAGTAGAGCGCAGTATCAACTGTCGTTACGAACAGTAATAAACCATAGCATACCTAGTAAACAGAAACAGATCGAGAGATGTTGAATGTATTGCTTTAACTCCGAAACAAGATCAAATTGGCCACCTATTTGTATGAGGTTTTCTCGTTGTCTTCTGTCTACCGGTGAGGTGGCTACCACATGTTATAAAATATACAAATAAAAATATATTTATATATACACACTCGTATACACATTCACATCAGTGTACCAATTGTTAGTTGTAGAAAGTTACATTTTGGACTTTTGTATTTTGCTGATAGAGACAAGTAACATACTAATCATTTTGATATATAACCTTCATTTAACATTCCTTATGTGGATCTGTGAAAATAACTGCAACTGAAATATTAGTTTTTCCAAATAAATACACAAAAAGCACGAAAAACAATCGAAAGTATTCCTGTTTGCGTTTTATACTACTGTTACGATAGGACGGCTGAGGGGCGTATCTGAATTTTTGAGGGATTGGGGGGGGGGGGGGGTCTTAATAAAAAAAATAAAATAAACTAAATTAGATTTTTTATTTATTCACACAAGTATTATTTACAGCAATAAATTATCTGTATCCACTTTTACTGTTGTTTATTTAACAGCGAGCACAATATTGAATGTCTTATTTCAACTCTAATTAAAGTCCTTAACTGCCTCTGTTTGGTTACAGTGAATTAACTCATATTCACCATTAACATGTGTTCAGTATATCTGTTACCATCATTTGTAATGTATTTCACTCACGCCAATAGTACAGCCTGCCAGCAGCACACTTCGCTGTTTGATACTAGAAGTCGCAGACTTCCCTTCCGCTGATCACTTCTCCCGCTGCTCGTCTTCTATCGCTCGGAAATGCGCTACTCATTCTCTCATCAACTCAACTCCACTCCCGGCCCGGAGGCCTGTAGCGATATTTATAGCGTCGCCCTGACCCTCTAAAAGGTTCAACGCACCACGAGTCACGATGAGAGAACGAGGTCAGTAATCCAGAGCAATCTTCACATAAATACATAAATCAATACAACCAGGGTTAGCAGCGTGCGTTGCTAAATAGATTATCGTGTCGGCTCGCTTTTTGTAACTGATACGTGGTCACCAGCCTATCGCTCGCGCTGCCGCCGCTATCATATAACGACTCTCTGTCCTCTTCGCTCGCTCGCGCGGAGCGACCGACGTCAGAGGCGCGGACCAGCGACATATATCATTACTGTACTTGAAGTTTGTGGAGTGACTAGCGGCCTCGAGTGTAGGCACACACGCACCACCGCATCCACAAACTTGACTGTGCCATGCACACCTGTATACACAGTACGGTGCCATCGATTGATTCGTAATTTATATCCGTTCAGTTAAATTGGAAAATACCGAATTCGAAAGATGAGGCAGAAGCACTCAATTTTATGTCCGAGGGATAAGCGATCAAAATCGAATAAGCAAAGAGCTCAAGCGATAAAAAAAAGTTATCGTCTCTGAAGCATTCGAGCTGTCTATAGGCTGTTCATGGTAAAGTGAGCACGTTTGAAAGCTCTCTCATTTGGAATAATAATCACTAAATATATTTTATTTTAGCCTTAGACGTTAACGTCCTTTTGCGGTGGAATATACTCACTGTGTTTGTTACTTACATGGCAATATTTATTTAAAAATTATTTTTAAAGAATAAGGAATGCCTGAAAGGAAAAAGTAACTAGGGCCTCACAAATACTCACTTTACCGTGACAGCCTATAGTAATATTTATAAGTGAGTGTGCAAACTTCGCTCTCGTTATTTAGCTGTCGTTTGCGCAGGTAGCTATGCTCTCACGTATCTCGCTCAATGAAATTTCGTATAGGCCTACTCTAAAACGGAATGTCCACACCCCCTGAAAAGTACTAAGCCTGATCAGAAATGCGCAATCAAGTAGTAAAAGTAAAATTAAACCCACATACAGTGATTAAAATTGTCTTCGGTTTGCACATTTCCCGGATAAATCGTTTTAATTCGTTAAGATTATTCGTTTGATCTCAGACACTTCGGTACACTGAAATTGGCAGCTTAATAGATAATGTAAACAGTGACAATTAAGAGCAACATATTATTTATTTGAAGCTATCTATCGATGTATTTAAGAACACAATTAATTAGTTCAATTGTATATTTTGTTGTTCATAGCACGTTACTTAGCCAAACAACGAACTTACAAGATCTTCACGGTAAAGTGAGCACTTTTCAGGCCCTAAGTAAAATTTTTTTTCAGAAAAACTTTAATTTCTACCACTCTTTAAAATAAATATTGCCATTTAGGTAATACACACAGTGTACATATTACACCGCAATCGAAAGTTAACGTTTAAGGGTACAAAAAATATGATAATTGGTTATTATTCCAAATAAACGGGCCTTAATAAGCGCTCGCTTTACCGAGAATAGCCTATAGTACTGTTATGCGTTTGCCACTTCGCATCCAGCGTGAGCGAGTGGAATTGGAGGACAGCAAATATATGATAGCGGCGGCAGGAAATCAATGTGTTGTTCTGAATGACAAGCGAGCGATAGACCTGTGGCCGCGTATCTGTTACAGAAAGCAAGCCTACACGATAATCCTTTTTGTAGTGCGAACTGGTAACCCTGGTTGTATTGAGTGACTGCGTATATCTGAGGAATTTTCTAGTTGTTTACTGCCCCAGGTCAAAGCAAGCAGAGTATAAATTGTGTGACGGGCCTCCGGGCTGGGAGTTGACGAGTGAATGAGTGGCTGAGTTCCGAGCGATAGAAGACGAGCGGCTGCAGAAATGACCAGCGGAAGGGAAATCTGCGACTGCGAGTATCAAGCAGTGAAGAGTCCGGCTCGCATGATGGACTATTGGACTAAATGCGCGAGCGTAGAACGTTACAAATAATGGCAACAGATATACTGAGTATGTGTTAATGATGAGTGTGAGTTAATTGCCATTAACTAAATAGAGACATAAAAAGGACGTTAATTAAATTTGAAATATACATTAAATATTGAGCTCACTAAGAAATAAAAAGAGTAAGAATGGAGATAGAGAGTTGAATGCTGTAAATAATAGCTGTGTGATTAAATTAGAAATCAAATTTTGTTCTTTAATTTTTTTAAGACCTCCAAAGCTCACGAACTCAGATACGCCCCTACGGCGTGCATGTAATAGTACAATTTGCAACTATCCAAACAAATATTTTGTCGATTCTAAAAACATTCACGGTACCTTTAAACAAATTATTTCTTCAGAAATGTGCGTGATCAAATATCTTTGCAACAGGTGCACAGCAAGAATTGATGAACTGCTGCCAAAAGAGGGCGCGAGTGCCTTCACCTAAGACAAATTTCTTCTTTCTTCTGGCCTCTGTGGTTCAACAATACTTTGTGTAAGTTCTAGTTTATGGGGAATAGAGAGCTCTGTGTACGCCACAGAACTCATTTTGTAATATTATTCTCTTGTCTTCTTCCTCTTTCCGAATGTGGCTCGAATATGAATTTACACAAAGTCAAATTGAATTACTGCTCAATGAATATTATGTGCAATAGTGATTTTTTGCAGTTTTTTTAAGGGTGCACGAAAGTTTCGTGAGGATAATAAATCACCAATTTCTTAGCAACGTTCAAGAAAGCATTTTCACCGTCCAGAAAATTGTTGTTTATAACAAATAAGTTTTTATAAACGACCGCACTTGAAGTAAACTATTTGGAAATTTTGTTTGCACCATATAACATTTTTGTATCGTCTGTATTTTAAAAAATGGGAATGTAAAAATATGGCATGTAGGTGATAAGTTATTTGTGACTTTTGAAAACGGATTTCATTTGAGCAAAAAACAATAATATAAAGTGGGAAATTATGGTCCCTTATTACACCAATCGAAGACTTGAAAGTTCCAGAAACTACTTTTCGATGTATGAATTCTTCTGAGCAATCGTTGGCCCATTCTGTTTTAATTGTAACCGAACAACAACAACAACGCAGTTTTGCAAACCGTAAACATATAAGTAACTTGTAAACTTTTATGCTAACATTCAGCATTCCACATACCATAACTGAGTCACCAAAGAGATCTCCAATTCTTTAAGACATATCGGCAAGTAAGCCTACAACGAGCGGTGGATACTCGGTTTATCTCATTCGAGACTATTTCAATAAATTATCTACATGTGTGATACAAGTTCTAAGAAACAGAAATTATCTAACCCTTTCTACATTTACAACTCCAATCGCTGTTTTTATTTATATTCTAAAATTTCCGTATCCATGTAACTGCCAATATGTTTAAATACCGAAATATATGAGTTTGCTTTGGCGGAATGAAGAAGTGAGGATAAATATCGTCATAGACAAATCAAGAATTTCACGGCGTGTAATGATTACGGGAAACTTGCAGGCAATAATAAATGTTAAATTAAATCAAACTTATGTATTAAATGATACTATACAGCGTCCCGCTCTTAGATTGCAGCACACTATGAATAGCGCGCACTGTTGCCAGATTACTGCAGCTTTGCGACATATCTGGCAGGCTGAGTAACAAAAGGGTGGCGAAGGAAATGACCTGACTAAGAGAATTTTATCTGTTTACTTGCCTGACAACTCTTAAGAAAACCCAATCTTACGACGCAAGGCTAAGCGGCTCCTTTGAAACTGAAATATGTGAGAAACCCCTATCATTGTGATTGCATGACACGATCACAACGAAAATGGCGTATTTTTGAGGCTGCGAAAAGATAACTTATCAGACAACAGTCCATGCAGGAACAAGGACAGCTGTAACGGCAAAAGTCACGTACTGGAAAGATAGAGTGAATTTCCATTACACCGAACAATGCAATTTAAGAGTGAGTATTTTATTTTCGTGAGAAACGACAAAAGTATGAAAGGGGCCAAAAAAGCATTCAGTATCGTTAAACCATCTAAAATTGTTTAATGGAAAAATAAATAATCCAGTTTGTAGTCTGCGTACTTTATGCTATTTTCTTGTTTTAACCTACATTCAGCTTCCACATAACCGCGAGAGAGAAAACCTGAAAACCAGGCTTTACTGGAATATGTAGGTCCACAGACACGCAGAGCAATCGAATCTATCAACGTGAGCTGGTAGTTTCGATTCAAAGTAAAAATACACGCTCTGAATATTTCAAGAAGCACGAAGCAATTTCTGCGAACACGGGCGATGAAACAATGAAAAGCAACATTGGCTTTGTCAAAAAACTAAGGTCTCAGACAAACAACTATTTATGACAAAGTTTCTCCAGATATTTTGAAGGCAGTTTTGGTGATAATATTGCTAAAAGTAGATGTAAAAGGGGAGTTCTAGCGCAACTCAATTTTCATCGAAAAATCGTGGTTTGTTGTTCCAAAATCAAGGTTTTTGTTCCAAAATCATGGTTCGATATTTAAGAAATAAAGCATTCTAAAAAACAAGCAAATTTACTCCAAAATCACGCATTTATACCCCAAAATCCAGAAAATTTCTCGCTTTTCAAGCAAAATTTTCATCTTTTCTAGAAATAGAAATTTGCAAGCGAGCAATTTAAATAAAGCAAATTTAAGACAAAATCGAGTGAAAATATAAAAATATATAATTGATAGGATCTACAGATTTTATTCAACAAAAGTTAAACACCAATAAGACTTTTTAAAGTCTAAGAATAAAGAAAAATCTGAAGCATAGCCATTACTGAATCCATAATCCCAACCATCACAACAATCCAAATCATAAACATCGTCTTTAAAATTAGAAAATTTATCTGATCATAGATCATTTTTACCGATTTTCAAAATAATTTTGAAATGAACAATGTCCAATTCGTTATTAATAAAAGTTTCTGTTTCTATAATTTCATATCCGATATCCCAAAGTTCTAAAAGTTCTATAATTTGATCCATTTATAATATTAGAAAATTTCTATATATTTTATAAAAGTGTGATAATATGAGAAAATTCTAATTTCAATTATTATTTTTTATTTGATCAGAAATTTGTAAAACTTTTAATACGACTACACAACTATGAGTCTACAAAATTGCATTAAAATATCGAAACCATTTCTTGTTTATGTAAAATCGTTTACATTATCCATTTAATAAATTAAAAATTTCTATTAATTCAGTGATATTTTATTTCAAATAATCTAAGTTAAATTTCGTTGGCTAATTAAAATAACATTACAAATTTTACCAGCCTCAACGGCTTTTTTAAAATCAAAACTAACTTTTATATTTGTTTTATCTTTAACTACTCTGTTTTTCTATATAGGCAGTCAATAACCTGCAATGGTCTTCTTCCGCAAAATGAATAATAATTGATATCACCATGATAGATTGTAGTTGGCTTGTAATAAAGTTCATTATTTCTGTGCATAGTATCTAATTTTGTTTTACAATTTCTAAAATCATTAAAAGTGAGAAACATTTCAATACAAAGATCATTTTCAATATCTAGATTCCAATTTTCTTTTCGGAAAATTTAATTTCTTCCATTTTCAACAAAAATACTACTTACAATTACAATGATCAAACATTGAAACGTGCACATATTTCTCAAGGCGACTTTTTCTATTAGTTTGGAAACCCACAGTTACAAAATCAGGCATGTCAAATTGTAAATTATTAATCTGATCTTTAATATCAAAGTTAAAAACAGTTGTCCCAGCAGCGACTTCTTTTTCCAAAAATTGCCTATACTTAGAACCAATATGAATTTTAGGAATTGTATATATTTTTTCTTTAATTGCAATTGATGTGTTAGCTTCATATTCAACAATAGGCCGCAAAATTTCTAGTTTTTCAATAACAATTTTACCTGGATCAGCATAAGTTTTATCAACTGAGCCATCTGCTTTTTAGTTTCATAAACAAATAAACAATTGTTATGAGATGAATTTATAAAAAAAAAAAAGTGATTTTATAACCACCTTTCCAGCAAACTTCATTAATACCGCGAATAAAGCCAAACAAATATGTTATGGGTACATTATTTAATTTATTCTATCACTACGAACATATTTTACTCGAAATTTACTATCAAAACCAGTGGACTCTAAATAATTTTGTTCACTTGGTGATCTTAGCAAAATATTCATCATTTTGGAAGTTATTCTCGGATTATCTATAGCCTCAATAGCATGTCCATGTTTTGAAATTTCTACTCTAGAAAACTGAAATGGAAATAAATTAGAACAAACATCAATACTATCTCATTTTTCGTATTTTGCCTCATCTCCAACTTTATCTCTCTTTAGTATAGGCGATATTCTTCCAAAATATAAGCATCGTTTGGAAAAGAAAAGCCATCTCCTATGAGAATATCAAACTCGATTCTATTATTGTAAATATGTAAATTCCCCCTCGTTTGATCAGTGGGGGAAAAATTTGTCTCTCAAAACTCTCAATGCTTTTATAGCTCATTTATAAGTAAAAAAAAAAAGAAATGATATAAATTAAGGATTCAGAGGGAGTTCATCGAGTGAAATTGCTTATCGATATATATATATATATTATATATGTGTGTGTGTGTTTTATTTTTGTTATTTTAAAAGTTATGTTATCACCTTTGTTAACACTCTTGAAAACTGCCAAATTATTATCAAACATGAGAATATACCTAACTATTTCATAAACAGAACAATCCATCAAAAAAGTTAAGAAAATTTTATCATTATCTAAATGAAAAACATTAGTCATTTATTCCACTCTGCATGTAAATAAAATACTTGAGATAGGCTATAATTTTGTAATCAAACATCTAATTCCTTATCAGAATCTTCTTTAATTTCTTTAACTTTCAAATCGACAAGTGTATGACAATGACTCATAATTACTTTGTTGAAATCTTCAATTTATCGGATATTTCTTTATCGAGATATATTTTATTGACGGCATCTTTTCCACCAATAGGATTAGCCATATTTAATTATATATATAATTAAATGGAGATACCTACGTCTCGGCAGCTTCAGTTGCCTAACACATGGCGTTTGAAGTGCAAGAAAGACACTAAAAATAATAATATAAAAATTAGAATACAACAAATGGGCGATTAGTCCAGAAAAGTATATACTCGTTGTGCAATTCTTAATAAAAAAAAACCCGATGTGAGAGAAGGAATAATTAATGAATTATATAAACCTGCGCTAAAAAATTTTCTAAGAAGAAAAGTTATATCGTATGACATTGATGATCTGTGGCAAACTGATCTTGTAGTAATGGATACTGGAAATTTAAAAGGTATATCTGGCATAAATAACGGCTATAAATATATTATGAGAAGTATCGACGTACTGGCAAAATTTGCATTTGCTTTACCAATCAAAGATAAAACAGCACAGAATGTAGCACATGTTTTAGCAAATATTTTGATGACGAGTAAACCAAATAATTTACAAAGCGACAATGGCTTAGAATTTTATAGTAAAATATTTAAAGAACTAATGGAAAAGCATAAAATAAATCAATTTTCTTCATTTAGTGAATTAAAAGCTAGTGATGTTGAAAGATTTAATGGAACTTAAAAAAATATAATGTGGCAAAAATTTGCTTTGAATGGCAACTACAAGTGGATATATATATTGGATGAATTAGTGAAAGATTACAGCAACACAAAGCACATCACTATTGGTATTAAGCTGATTGAAGTCAATAAAAAAATGAAAATGTGACAACTAAAGCAATTCTCTGCTGTGCAAAATTTATTGCAAACAAATTTAGTGTTTACTAAACCAAAATATAAAATTGGTCAACAGAATTGTTTACTATCTGTAAAGTTTTAAATTTTGATGTGTTAAACGTTCAAATTAAAAGATATTAAAGGAGAAGAAATAATGGGTAGTTTTTATGAATACGAAATTATGAAAACAAACTATCCTGATGAATATTTGGTTGAAAAAATTTTGAAAACTAAGGGTGAAAAAATATCAGTAAAGTGGTTGGGTTTTGATAACTCGCATAATTCATGGATTAATAAAACATATGTTTTGCAAATAAAAATTAGTTTCTTACTCAATTTGATAAAGATTATTTATATCATTTGTTAACTGTTGTTGAATATAGTTATTTCTATCAATATTAAAATAGTTGCGAAAACTCTCAATGTTGCCATTTATGGTTTCTTTCATTCTTTGATATAAATTGATAGAATTTGGAATATATTCAAATCTCAATAATATTTCACAATTTAGATGTGTATCTTCGATTCTTTGAAAAGGTTTTCAAAGGTTTCTTCTGTGAGTTCTAATTACATAATTATCATATTGTTACAATTAAGTGGGCTATATGCCAAGTTCGTTAATGGATAGAGGTATTAATCAAATTAAAGAATGAATTATAATTTACATATTTTATTTACAATAACTACAGCAAAATTCTCTGAACTCAAATTCTCACAATAAATTGAAATCACTTACTGTTCACAATTGACACCAATTAATAACATTTATAATTGTGACAAAGAAATCAATGAAATTAAATAATTAAAGATCAGTCCCAATATACAATGTATCAACCTATTCAATTATTTTTATAATTTATGCATCCATATTTGACAGTTCGAATATTTACATTAAAATCAGTACTACACTTACATTCTGTCCCACCCAGTTCAATCCATGCCCTACCAGTCGCCATGTTCTAAAGTCCTCCAAGCGCCCTCACACACAGTAGGGTTCACTCGTCGATTTCACACCCTCTCGTCCTTTCAAGCCACGAACACCTCACTCGCAGTCGTCCTGCAATCTCCAGTCGTCGTCCACACTACACTTAACTCGCGCACACTCGCCAGGCGGCCTCCGTCAAAAGACTGTCGGCCGCTGTGATGCGGCAGTATATATTGTGTCTTAGGCCGCCACCTAGAATCTTCCCCAACTCGTGTTATGCGCTGCGGAAAGGCTGTGGCGCCAGCCAGTCTCGCCAGAAAATTGTTGCATCGTCGCTAAACGTATCGGAAACTCTAGCAGGCGAGAGGAGGTCTATGACTCCAGCAAGTCTCGCCGCTGTCGCCATTCACGGGATTCTCAGAAGAGAGGCAGACAGCCATAGCGCATCTTTCCAGGTAGAGGGGAGGGCGAGGTGGGTCTCCGATTACGGCGCGGAGCAGCGGAGTCGGCGCCAGCTGCAGCATGTAACAATAATCTCAATCATTATCGAACAATTCTCGAAGGATAAAAATTAGATTTAATATTGGATCTTGTGTTTGCGGTACAACATGAGGGGCCATATCTCTAACTACCTCATTCCTGCGATTTATTCTATCTACGACTCTATGAACTGTTTCTCTTAAATTTTCAATATTTTTATCTCTAATTTTATTTCTATCTTTTAAATGATTAACTTCAATTTCGATCATTTTAATCTGCTGGTCTTTTAACTCATTCATTTTTTAATGTATTTGTTTGACCTTTGAATAAATGCATGACATCTTTTTGAATCTTATATTCACCATGTTTTCTAATTGATGGTAAAACTTATTTAGTTACCCATTTAGTAAATTTTTCAGCTAGAGGCATATTTGATCTAAATATTTACTTATACAGACCTGATTCATTGATAAATTAAGCATTTGGTTGCATATTTGAAGGTGTCCCTATTTTAGGGACGCCCCTGAGATCAGAAAATTTATTTTTATCATCATTATCAACAATATAATATAAAGTATTTCGTGGTCTTCTGTATTCTAAATGCCTAGTTACATCAGCTCCTCTAAATCAAGGATTATTTTCCTCATCAATAATCATAACAACCTCGTTACCATTGTAAATAAGTATGTTGTTGTTTATGTTTAGAATTTACTCCATTTTTATTTACGAAACTATGAGCAAGTTACATTGGCGAGTTATAATAAGAATTTTTATTAATAGTCTTTTTTAAATGAAGAAAACGAGTAATTGAAGAAAATAATAATAAATAATATATTCCATATTCATTAATTTATTATATAGCTCTTAAAGAGTTAAATTTTCTAAGTCATTGGTAATATATTTCATTTTATTTATAATTTCATTATAGGATTCGCACTTTATACCAAACAATGAAATGCTATTTTTGCCAACTCTTGTCTTTATTTTTTGTAAATTCATTATATTTCATGAAAGTTTCATTACTAAAAAAAATACAGTAGATCATTTGTATACCTAAAAGCTGAGTCTATCAGATTTGGTAAATTAGTGAAATTTCTTACTAATTAAACCATGCTTTTGTTTTATCTGGAAACGATGTTCATCTATTTCAGCATTATACAACTTTTCATAAAAGATAAAAGTTTTCCCCGAATATGAATTAAAAACAGCATTTATTTTATATTCATCTCTTAATCCAAATGAAATGAAGTTTTTTGGATAACCACCAATAAACATTATAAATACGATAATCAACCATATAAATTTTTTCATCAACAAACAGGACTAACTCGAATGATGGACTTTGGGATATAAAAAAAATATTGAAATTAGTCGGTAGAGACCGAAACCAATTTCTTATCGAAAATGGCCTATTGATTAGTTTCTTGTCTCCCAAACTTTATGTCCAATAATTTTTATTGTAAAAAATATACAATTCACCATCAATAATTAAAAAAATGTTTTTATGTTCGTCTTCGCATAAATCAAATGGTTCATCATCATTAAAATTATTTTGTAGTAGTGGCCCATAAAAGTTTTGAATATTTTGAATATCGTCTGGTTGCAAATCAACTAAATCATTGTTGAGAATTGGGTACATGTTTGAATTTTTATCATTTGTATGTTGAAGACCTAATGCATGGCAAATTTCATGGATCAAAACCGCTACCGAATTAATTTTATTTTCAGGAGTGTTTTTACCATCATTATACCAATATTCCTGCTTATTGATGTGAATTTGTACAAGGCTATTTTGTTTATTTGGAAAATATGCATGAACCAGTCCACTATCATAAGGACAAACTCTGTGCAACCTGTGATTATTATGTATGCCTTGTTTATATGATATAAGCATATCTGGAGAATTCGTATCGTAAACAAATTTCAAATTTGTGTGTCTTTGCCTAATGTTAAAAGCCTCTTTTGCTAAATTTGCAATTAATTTATTTGCATATGCAAAATTCCATTTTATTGAGTTTTTAGTCCATTTTGCTGTTGATGAAAGGTCTTCAGCTATCTGATCTTTAACACCACATCTTGGCTTGTTTATTAAATTAAGTGTTTCTTCATTGAGTTTACCATCGATTGAATAGAGGTTGTGATATTCTTGAAATATTCTTAAATAAGTTTAGTAATTTTCAGTATCAATTTTTGAAAACGAATTTGCATCACCTTCTAGATATCCATATTTATTTAAAAAGTTGATAACACATTTTGTCTGGTTTTCTTTTTTGGATACTGCAAAAATTATATTTGTAATAGCAAGAATAATTGTATGCGTCTTCAGTTATATACAAAAGGTTTTAAAACATAATAAACTCTTTAATTTCATGTCTATACTCACCATTGTTAATATTTCTATTCATATCTATTTTAATAAAATCATAACCTTCATCCCAACATTTTGCACGAATTTCTTTAAATTTTTCATGAGACATATCTCCACCAACAAAATAATTATAAATATGCTTTCAGTTAGTATTATCTTGTCTAAATATACACAACAAATTTGTATTGTCTCTTACCGATTGTTTATGCACTCTGGAATAAGTTTGAGCCAAATAGAAAACATCAATATTTTTATGTCTTCCTCGAGTAAAATATTCACGAATCATATCTTGATTATCTAAAATAACATCGTCAAATACAATTAGAGATTTGTTTTCGCATTGATCTAAAGGATTCAGTTCCTTACTGTTATATTTAAAATGTGTCATTTGTTCATTACATTTTTTGGATATCACTTCAAAATCGTCTTGTAATTGAATATATTTTGGTTGATTCAAACTTTTAGAGCAAACAAGTAATTTATTAAAATTTGACCACTCCATATAATAAATAAAATTTATCATCAAATTAGTTTTTGCACTATTACTTGGACCTACAATTATAGCCCTTATATTATCAGGTAATAGTTCGCCATTTTTTTATTCTTAGAAGATACTTCAGAAATTAAAAACACCAACACCCCAGTCAACTTTGCGCAGCATAGGGTGCTTTGGCTGCCGCTTGTCATGTGATTACAAATATTTTTTGTAATAAATGGATAGTACGATTTTGTCTCGACAGCTTGAGCTGTCAAATAACGTTTTCAAGTTAACAAACAATAGTTCTATACTGAAGGGGAGACTTCACTATGATATAATTCAAAAAAGATAAATCAATAGCATTAATTAGATTTCATGCAAAAATCTATCTCCAAATATACACAATTATACTATAACTACAATTGAAAAAATGAGTGATGTCGTTGACAAAAATGAAGTTATCACAATCCCAAGGGGCCAAAACGATGTTGAATCGTTAAAAGAAACTATAAATTCAATTGATACATTTCCAAAAAATAACATTAAATTGACAACAGACAATGTGAAAAATAGAATATCTATGAAAACTAAGATTGATATTAAACTTGATGATCACTTATCTGACGTTCTTGGCTTTGAAAGAAATATGACTATTTAAAAAGATAAAATTTTCGTAGGCACTAAATTGCCTAATTTTAATCCATATAAAACAATAAAAATTCATTGTAACTTGGGATATGGCATTTTCATAAAATATGATAAATCTAATAATTTGGAGACTAATATAATTGTTAGTTTTCCAGCAAAAACAATTATGGTTTTCGAGATTACGTTAGCTATACACCCCTAATTCCAATTTTTTTACAGACTAAATCATGAACATTTTAATTATATTGTCTTAGAAATTAGAGACGAAAATGGAAATTCAGTTGATTTTGATGGTTCTGATATCAATGTTGTTTTGGAAATTAAAGATGTTTAAAATATAATAATATAAAAATTAATTAAAAATTATTCTTTTTGATCTCCATACGGCAGTGTATCAGTTTTATTTTCTAGTATAATTCTCTTGGTATCACAAGAACTCAATGCAATTTTATTAACTTCGACTGTATATATGTTGTGTTTCTCACTCCTTATCAAATGCATTGTTCTATATTGAATTTTATCATCAAACAAACAATTCTTATAGTCTTCGAATGTAATTCTCTAATTAACAACACATTTTTTCACAAATTTAGATTTTTTGTTTTCCTTATCACCAACTCTATATGCGTGAATATTTGCTCGTAAACCAAAAAAAAATTTTCATTATTTTTACCATTACATTCGACTTTCATTTTTACTAAAACTTTTTTCTTTATTTGAGGCATGTTATAAATATTGCTCTTTGGATAATCACTTGTTCAAATTTTTCTATCATCGACTTCATATCTTCGTAAAAATCTTCTGTTTTATGTTATAAATGTATGCATCGGTATCTTGATGGCATAGTTCAATTTTATTTTCATATTTTAGCTTCATCACTTTATAATGGAAATCATACATCAATTCTTTCGAAATATCCACAATGGCCATGCCCACATATATTGGCTTATTAAATTATACATTAGTTTTATTCATGTGTATAGCCACAAGATTTTCATTAAATACAGTACTTCTTTTGAAATTTGGTTTTGCTACTAATTTTTTACATTTTTCAGCATCTGATACTAGTTTTATTTATATTATGTTTCTTATATTTTCCATAGTTTTGACAAACACAGAATTATTCATGGGCTTATAAAAATCTTTTTCGAAATCATTTTTAGCATTAGTTCTCATTGTATTCAAATAATATACTTTTTTGGCCAATCGGACTGATCAAACGTTAATGTTCTATGTATTTTAGTGAGTTTTAATCCATTATTTAGACAATGTTTCAAGTTGCGATAGTGAATTACATACTTTTGTTTGTTATCTAAAGTAATTTAGATTGATTTGTCTTTGGAACTTCCTTATTTTCTGAGCAAAATGGAAGATCTTTATGTAAATGATGTAGTCGTTGTGGATATTCTAAATCAACTTCTAATGTATAACCATACTCAGAATAATTCTCCAAATCTGATATTTTTTCACTCCAGTAATCTAAATCTAAAATAATGCATAGTACATCCACTCGAAACCACCATATGGTAAATGTTACGACACTGCCCAACCATATAAATTATTCGCATCGAGATATGCTAAATAATTTGATTCTTGCTTTGGAAAAAATCTTCCAAATATTTGTTATTTGCTTTAACATATCGCTTACAACATTGTGATATTCCACCTCGGATTCCTTTTTCAATCATTAAAATCATATCATAGTTATGTAATAAATTTAGTGGTTGTTTAGTCAATTTTAACATTGCATACCACGATAAACCTGGTGCATGTTCATATTCATTATCAGATTTACTATTGTCGTTTAATTTATTGTAAAATTCACTCTTTGGTGGAAGTTCAGTTTCTTCAAATTTTTTCCAACTATCCATATAATCATATGGGTAAACACCTTTTCTAATAACTAAACAAACCGGATCTTCTGGAAAATGTTTTTGTGTGTGTTTCATTTGATATTTACTTAAATTGGATGATAATTTATCTAAACTACTGGCCATAAATTTAAATGTGTCTATAAATTTCATTTTTAAATATTCTGTGTTTTTCCCAAAAGTTACAAACATTTCTTCACTATTTGTTATTAAATCTATATTTTTATTATCATATCCTAGCTCTTTAATAAATAAATCTGCATCATACCCAGCTAAATTATGAAAATAAATTCAAACAAAATTTGGTAACTTTAATTTTAGACTACAATTAGTACATAGTCATTTTTAGCAGGATTTGTGTCATTTTTTGAGCAGGATTTGTGAGTCATTTTTGAGCAGGATATGCGAGTCATTTTTGTGCAGGATTTGTGAGTCATTTTTTAGCAAAAATATTTTTCTTTAATAATTTTTTTTTGTAAATAACACAAATAGGGAATCTCTGCTCAACAAGTTGAACAATTCGCTTGAATTCACCAAACTACAAAATATAAAAACAAATAAATGGTTTACTGCTGCAGGTTTTTAAATTTATGAGTCTAAGTTTGGCAAAAAAAATATTATTTGTATTCTAGATGGTAAACTTAAAATTTCATTGCCACAATGCTATGTGAAGATACTTGATAAAAATTCTTCGAAACCAATAATGAGAAGGTTTTTTTCTATAATGTATAAAGGCTTAAAAGAAATGAAAGATGGAAAATTTTACATTATCTAGAATTCTCTTAAATACATATATATCAATTCTATCAAATATATTTTTGAATATTTTTACTCGATTTTGGCTTAAATTTGCTTTATTTAGATTGCTCGCTTGCAAATTGCTATTTCTAGAAAACATGAAAATTTAGCCTGAAGAGAGAAATTTGCTTGATTTTAGCTTAAAATTTAATGTTTTTAAGGTGGCACAAATCCTGCTCGGACATTTTTGAAAAAGTAGTAAATTTATTTGATTTTGGGGTAAAAATGCTTGATTTTGGAGTAAAGTTACTTGTTTTTTAGAATGATTAATTTCTTAAATTTCAAACCATGATTTTGGAGCAAAAAACTATGTTAACTCCCGGTAAGACAAAAATGTTATGACTTTACTATAAAGGCAGTGTTATTTTCCAGTCCTGCTTAGCTATCATCACTTTATGGGTTACAAAAGTAATTAACTTTTACAGTTCAACACAGCAGAAATGATTAAGATCGGTAATCACTGTGTCTTTTTTTTTTTTTTCTGGTTTTTAACATATAGCTTGCGAAATCTGCAGGTTAAAGCAAGACTTTATAAACCGATTTACTTATTGCTCATTTCCACTTTTAGCAATCTAAAGCTAAAATAAAGTCTAGTGACTCATAGAAAGAGGTAAAAAAAACTAGCTTACCTCACGGTAAGCCGATCGCTTTTATGCAAAAATAGCGGATCGTTAAGAGTAGTGAACAATTACTCCCTCGCCTTGCGTCTCTTTTCGGTCTGCTAAAACCATGCTTTTCTAATAAGGGCCACTAATTCTCTTTTCAAACGGGTTGAATTGTGTTGCTCTTCGCCGCACAGGCTGTTACAACCGCACACATTGCTCCTTTCAGGATTAGACCCATTAACATTATCTCGAGCTTACGGAACCAAAGACCAAAGCGTAGAGGCAAGTAATACTAACTACGCCATTTACAGCCTTAAATTGATGCTTAGCCAGCCAATGGTTTTACACGCGAAGAAAACGCTAGAACAAGTGGGACATTATTAATTTTTGTTAGGCCTATAGCTTTCACGTAGTTTGTATTGCGTATTAATTGGGAACAAATATCTTCTGAGTCATGACATGAGGATTACAAACATTAGGTATTTAACGTTACATAACGATTTGTATCGATGGATTAATTTTAATGCTTCTCTCAAGTATATAAAAAATGTATTTCTTATGAGTATCAGGCTGCTTCTTTTTGATTGTCCTGAAATACATAGAAAATTCTCTCCATAACTGTAATACACAATTGTTTGCGAAAATTGCAACACCCAGAAAGTATGGCCCGAGTGAATACAAACTCGAGGATGTGTAGAACAGTCTACCAGCAAGAAGTGATTACGATTGCAGAGAGATGACGTACACGTAGGTCCGGCAGCACCCTATCTTGTGTCCGTGTTACGCCAAGCTTCATATCAGCATGTGAGTTGAGTTCGAACTGGGCAGTATGATCGGTCTCCGGGAAATGAGTTTTCCAAACCGTGACATTTCGGCTCGTACAGGGCATGATGCTACGACAGTAATGCGTATGTTGCACCAATGGACTCGCATGAATACCACCTGGAGGGAGATTCCCCAGAAACACTATCCAGGGCCTCGACGTTTACGGGCTACGAGTGCAGCACGTGGGAATACTGACTTCTCAAGGACAGAGTTCATGTACAGTTCTGTAATCCAAAACAATTGTCTCTTGTCATGTACCTAATCTGTGGCATAAAGTTCATTTAATTCACATGTATCCTTCGTGGTGTTATATGTTTCACAAATTTTAGTTTAGGCCCTGTGTATGTCGAGAAAAATTGCTATGCGAATTCGATGACGTTTCCTCAAAAAATTCTGCAAGGTGAAATGTCAGGCATGTAGTTGAGATGGATGTGTATAGGATATTTGGCACTCCTTGAAGCCTATAAGATACACTGTTGCTTTCAGGAAACCTACTTTTGTGTAAACTTAAACCAAATAATTCACGTGGACGATTTTTTGCAACTGGTTATTTCCTGCCGAAGTTCGAATCAAAGATTTTTCATAGAATTATATGTTGGCATTGGACTTACTCCCAGTCCTCCGCTCTGTTTCGGAGGTCGCCGATCGCACATCTCGCCTTCGGTTAACATTTCTTTTATCCATGCCCTATACATTAATTTTCGTCATCTGTGATTCAGCTTCTTCGCCTTTGTTAGTTCAACGGTTTTTTACATGAGAAACATCATTGAACTGATTATGATGTTATGATTTCCGGCCGCCTGGGGAAACGCGTGAGCTGTAAGGCCGACTCTTGCTCACTCAACACTCGCTTCATCGCCTCTACGCGCAAGACGCTCAGTTGGAGTGCAGTCTTTCCCCGTCGGCAGCTCGCCTTACCGTGGCGATACTGGCAAACTAATTAAGTTAAAGGCTGTTCACGATAAAACGAGCACATTTGAAATCAACCTTATAAAAAAGTCACCGCCCTTACCAGCATATATTTTAACGCGCGCACTGAGTGACATGCGCCCGGTAAAGTTGGTAACGATAGATGGAATGTAGTTCCATATATAAACTTCGAATGCAACGTGTTAGGTAACAATTTGTGATAACCTAAGTTATTTACTTCAGTTTGTGTTTTTTAATGCATCGAAGTTTAAAACAAGCAGATTTGTAATATATTTCCTTTTCTAATAAATCCACAGTTTCACTTGACCGACGCATGAACAAAGTGATGAGGCCCGTGGCAATGCCAATTTTACATAAGGCGGATGACTACACAACGTGCATACGCGTAGATCTTAAGCGGGGCTTTCAAAAGTGCTCAGTTTACGGTGAACAGCCTATAAAAGTATTTTGCGTGTCCAATAACAATAATAAAGTTCCCGTACAGAAAATTTAGCAGCTAAAACTGATGGCAGAAACGCCCGTTTCAGCCATTTTAACTCCTAAAAAAATCATCCCTCAGAGATGAAATGAAAGCTTGAAACTTGTATCTGGACACGAAACGTTTCTTAAATACTTCTCGTGTTTAGGCATCACTACAAAATATCCAACAGTTTTTTAATCACTTCATGCGCCAGCCAGGCGGTACCCTTAAAGCTCCTTGATTATTTTTGTTGTGAGTGCTAAAGGCTATCTGCGATAACTGGGACACTTTTGAAATCAACCTTTGAAAAATGTCACTGCCCCTACCTGCAAGTATTTTAACGGGCATACTGACTGACATACGCTCAGTAGAACTGGTACCGACGGAGAGAAATTAGTTCCATGTTGAATTAAAAGAGTCAGGTAAACATGTTTGGATACTGAAATAATTTATTTTGCTTTCTGTTTTTCTTTAGTGCATATGAGTATAAGCATTAGGGAATATGTAAAATATTTACTTTTCCAAATTATATTACATTTTCTCTTGACCAAACGCATAGATAATGTGATCAAGCACATAGCATTGTTATATATGGCGGAAGAATACACGATGTGTAATACACGTGGATCTTAAGCCGGGCTTTGAAAAGTGCTCTGTTTATCGTGGACAGTCTATTTATTTCTTTTTGCTCGTTATATCGTTAAGCTCTTTATTGTTTGCTGTCGATGTTTTGAAGATTACTAGGATCACAGCTGCTCCTTTGTTCCTTTTCGTCTTGCCCTGTGGTTTTTTATTCGTGCTATCAAATTTTCTTCATTTAAGTTTGGCAATGTACACGGACATATTAAACTGGTCGCAGTAATTTCAGTGCGCATTCTCTTTACAAGTTCGCCGTTTTTACTAGCTAGCCCCAACAATAAAGGGCATGTCTACATGCTCCTGTTATGTGTCTAACATGGGGTCCACGGCACGATGTTGTTTTCGCTTCTCGACTGAGTTCTGTCAGACGTGTCGCTGCGACGCGCAATAATTTACTAATGTGTTCATTCCCCTTTAAGTGATTGCGGTGTCTGACGGGACGCGCGAGCGACCTTCGCTCGCATCCAGCGGAGGGCGCGATGCGCAGCGCAACGTTTGATAAACGGCGACTCGTATTGGGGTTTATTCTGTCCACGTTTAAACCGTATTCCGTCTTCGCTGCTGGATTTTATACTAAAGTGCCCAGTGATATTTGAAAAGAACTTCACGCATGATTATCTGATCTCCTAAATTTGTATATACCCACTTCAAACGAGAAGTTCGCATTTCAGTGTTTCATTTTCTTTATACATAAAAGTAGCAAACAACTTGTGTTTGCTAATACGTGAGCAATATCTGAACACAATACGTGCTGTACATTAATTACTTAAATATTACTCTACTCCAACGGAGACACTAAATTAAGTTTATACAAAATTAACAGTAACGAAAAAAAAAAAAAAAACTTTAGACCCCCGCGTTTTTTGTGAAATATTTGTTGACGCGAATACGCGTATCTCGGTAAATAAATGTTCTGAAAATACATCTTTTTGCCAGAAAAGATATAAAAAAAACTATTATATATGCCCCAATTTTTTTACTTTTGTCATATTAAGTGTATTCTTGGAGGGAAAAAAATCGTGCAAATATCGAATATCGAATTTTTAAAGTTTGCCTGTGTGGTTTCCTTAAGCGGCAAGAGAAAAGTACAAAGATACGGGCGTAGTTTAATCTGAGGTATTTCATCGCGTGTAATAAAACCCCTATGTTACAGATCTAATTTGCACAGTACAGAGTTACGACGGAAACACTGCACGCCATGCGCGTAGGAGTGATGAGGCGATATATAAAAATATCGCCGTCACTTGATCGCAGCATGAAGAGGTTAATTCATTAAATTTGAGGGCAAGGTTATAATATTCAACACTATAAGTACGCCGTGCCAAAAGGTTCCACAAAATCATATTGATTAAATGGTCTAATATTATGTCTCATCCAAAGATGAATTTCCTCGCTCTAATGCCTTTTAAGGCGTCCCATTACCGTTTAATCCAGCGGCTTGAGTTTGTGGGCACTATGTTCATCACCCCAATATTCCTCTGGTGCAAAGAATGCCCATCCAAAAGTAGCAAGACAAGATGCTCTTCTGATGGTTTCGTTAAGCTGACGGGATGTTTGAACTAATCTGTCAAGATGGAGGTTTGTGTTAAGCCTGAAGAATGGCACGCTCCAATGGGCCCTGATTAGCTCCCTCCGTAAGCTGTCGGTTTATATTTTGTTCTTAGGGATATGCAGAAGGGTGGCTTTGAGTGGTACGAAATACCTGGGAAAACCAGTGGGTAATCGGATCCCATTTTGCTTTCCTGGCCATATTGGCATATACAGCATTATTTACATGTCAGAATAAATTACTACACATTTATTACAATAGCATATTGTAAACCGAACTTCAAACTACAGTATTTAATCCTGTATTGTAGCTGAATGAAATCAACATCTAAGGTACACAAAACTTACTATAAATACGTAACTAATAAAGTTCTTAAAGGATGAGAAACAACCAGTCATAGAACGGCCATATATTACCACAGATTGTTGGGACCTCACGGCGCTTTCTGGAGCTGCGTAGCAGTAGTTCAGGCTGTTATAATATATTCACGGTAAAGTAAGTATTTTTTAAGGCCCTGCTAAATTTTTTATTTTAGCCAATTCATATCTTGCCACCACTTTTGAATATAAACATTGCCATGTGACCGATAAACACAATCTCTACATTCCGTCACTCTCAAAAGTTAACGTCTGAAGCTGCCATACAATATTTTATTAGTGGTTAATGCCTATCGGAAGGGCCTTAATAGTGTTCAATTTACCGTGGATAGCTTATAACGATAGGTCAGGTCACTTGCACTACGGAGCAAAGGGATATTCCATATTACCCGCATATTCCATAATACCCGAAATTCCTCTACTATAGACGAATACAAAGCCTACTACAGCTCACTGGCTGCAACAACGAAACAAGTGTTATGTCGACTTAAGTATAGTACGCAAAATACAATTGCTCATTTGCAGCACCTGCAACCAACCATTAAAGTGGGCCTGAAAGAGTTAACTTTGTGTGGTTTTCAATAGCTCTGAAGCTACGGTACATGCAATCTCTTGCACAACATTTCGCTGCACTTCAAGAACAGCCCATTCTTACCCGAAGAGTCATAACAAATGAAAGGCGTCGCGAAGTCTACATCACAAAATAACCTTTAGAGTGGCCGAGGCGAACTATTCACGCGACGAAATAAGCGAGTTGTTATCAGTTCTCGACACTGGTCTTTGTAATGATTCAGATATCGAGCGGTCCGCTGCACAGGAGGGAAGTGAAAACAGTCACCAACCACAATACTGGCAGAAGACGCCTTAACATAGTATGTGTGCAAACTCTGTGATTACCACACACACACGCCAACACACCCATAAATAGAAACCCTCCCGCCAAGTGGACTCCTTAAGAAATGTGTAAGTATAACGTACAGTTCACAAGTGTCTCTTTTTCGACTGCTATCTGAATCCTATTCTGCCACAATCTTAGTATTATATATATATATATATATTTATTTATTTATTTATTTATATTTATAAGAATTAGTTTACGAACGCAAGTTCTCGCACAGAATTTTTTAAAATATGTATACGTACAGCATCGGCGGTGTTAAATATTACGCTACAGAGTGATAATTTAAACTCTGAAAGTGGATTTTTTTTTCCTATGACGCACGGCAGTACAGTTCCTTGTTCACAAACGTGTTGAGGCGTCTGGTGGCACTATAGTCGACTTACGAATACTGTGATAATGCGACATAGAATGATTTGGCACACGGACTGTAGGCGGTGAAGCGGTGGAGTTGTTCATCCTCTGTTATTCTGGTCCCCCGGAGGCCATCTTGCCCGCCATGCTGGATGTCGGGGACCTTGACTTTGTTTTTTACCTTTGACTTTTACCCCGGTGACCTTTGACCTTGACAACCCAAAATAATCGCAAATCAGTCCCAAGAAAATAAGAAAATTATAAATTGATGAAAGAATTTTTCTTAAAATGTATTAAGAATTATTATTAAAATGTATCATTAAAAATAATTTAAAAAATATTAGTTAAAAAAATTTCATATTTTCGGGTTCCTCCCAGTACAACGTCAAGCAGATGACTGAACCCCTCCAATCAATCACATATTTTTAACATTCCCTCCACACCCCCTCTCCAATAATCACTCCATCGTGTGCAGCCATATTGTTTTTATCTCCATTTGTCATTTGGTTATGCATTGCTGGAGGATGCCATATTGTCCACCATGGTGGATTCCGGTGACCTTGACCTTTGTCCTTGACCCCACTGATCTTTGACCTTGAACCCAAAAAATCACAACATTCTCCAAAATATTTCGAAATAATATAAAAACTTCCAAAATTTTGTTAGAATTATTTATAAAAAGGTATTAAAAAATTTATTTTAAAAATTTGACATTAAAATTTTTAATGTTCGGACTCAGAGGGGATGGGGCTCCAGAGCCGACCAGCCACCATGTTATGACATCACCCGGCCACCATATTGAAACCAAGTGGCATTGAACTTGATTTTTGACTTTAACTCCGGTGAAATTTTACCTTAAACTCAAGAAATCAAAAAATTCCCAAAACATTCTAAAAAAAATTTCTTAAAAATATTTTTAGAACATTCATAAATTATAAAGAAATTATAAAAAGTTTATTTTAAAAACTTACATTGATGGAGGTTCCCTCAGCACCACGTCCAACAGACGACTGACCCTCGCCAATGTTTCTCATTAGTAAATTAATCGGTTCCCCTCCACTCCCTAAACCTATGTTTCTCATTTGTTGATTACTTGTGTTCGCTCCAGGTCCTAACAATATTTCTTATTGGTTGATTATTCACGCTCGTTCAACCAGCCGCCAATGTTTCTCATTGTATTATCATTCCCCTCCCTTACCCATTCACCGATGTTCATTCTGTCGAATGCACTCCACCCACCATATTAATTTTTTTGTTTGTCATTGGTATACTTTTTCATCACCTAGGTGGTGATTCCAGTGTATTAATGCTCGATTTCGCCGCCAGAGGAGCTGTCGATTTACCCACTTTGTTGGTTGTTGCCGACCTTGACCTTGAGCCCTATACAAACGATGATGGACAATCTCGAAAGAAAAGTCTCTAATAAGAGTCTCGTAGCTAACCTCTCCGCACAAAATCTTCACAAAATTTTCGCAAAACATTTCTACCAAATTGTCATACTAACTTACCAGGCCAACTAACTAGTTTCGAAACATCCCTTAAAAATATTCTTCTTATTTCATCCGTTCGCCATATTGAACTGATTCATTTTAAACGATCCGAATAAGACATAATACTTCAGAACAAACCATAGTCCTCCTCCTGCTCATGCTCACATAAATGTTATCTAAAACAGACTCTCGCAATCTACTGTTTACACCACTGAAGTAATAATTCTTTCAGAGAAGCAGAAGAGACTGTAACAGAAATTAAACAATCATTACTATGTAAATATAACGTTAATTCATTTATCATATGCATTCTATCTTTCTAATTATTTTCTTGAATGTTAGCAGATCGTGAATAGTGGCCAACAGTCTCGTATGATATAACCCCGATCCTTCAGTTCATCGATGACTGAAGATATCTCAACAATACGGGAGAGATCGCTGCATTTTTGCAGATCAATGAAATGTCTGGGTCTATCAGCAAGTTCATTCGGGTCTTCGGGAAATTTGTAACGCGCGTTCTTGATGCCTTCTGCCTTCTTCACGCCACTTGTCGAAGGAAACTTGTGGGTTAAATGTATGGGGACGTCGAGAGAATCATCACCCTTCTCAACAGATACTTCATAAACACTGTCGTCATAGTCACTATCATCAATGCTGTCTTCATGATCGTCTTCGCCTCCTGTTTCATCCTCAACATCAAGTTTACTTTTCTTTAAAGAAGTCGCATGGTCATCATCAGTATTTGGAGCCGACGACAGTTTATTTGGAAGTTCATCGACTTGACGCAAGAGTCTTGTAAGTGTACATTCCGCACATACCGACTCCACCACGCCTCATAGGTATCTTATTCCGTCATTAGAATTAATTTTCTCATCATAATCGTCTGCGGAATTAATACCCATCGATGCAGCAGGGGTATTGACGACATCATTTGCTGGCTCTCAAAAGACGAATCCTTGAAAATCTTGGTGCGGTTCTTCAATGTATCACCTTGCACAAACTGCATGACCCATTGACGTAACGCTTCATCGTGCGAGTTCTCTCGTCGTCTGCAAACATTTTATGTAGTGTATTAACAGGAGGTGACGAAGTCAATGCATGCTGTCTCGAGTCAAGTAAAAGTGTGTTACCTTTACACCCACATACCAGTGTGTCTCTTTAAATTATCGCTTCTACTAAATATTACGCCGCACATACCGCATGTTAGTATTCTGGAGGTTGGTTTCTTTTAATATTCGTTATTTTATTTGGCGTCGTGCATTATTACTTTTACACTGAAGATCTTGGCACAGTAACAACATTGTTTTCCATGATATAGCATAAACAGCTCCACGGCTCCATCGCCTCCCAGCCCACGTGCCAAAGTCGGCCAAATCATTCTACTGACGGCCTCATACCGCGAACTCCAGTCTCTCACGCTAGCAAAATGGAGTCACTGGCCAGAAACATGTTGGAACGAATGTCGCTCGCTAGCCGGCGATGTAGAGTGAATATGGGGTAGAGCGATCTTGCTAGCTGCGCACAACCAGTCTCCGTGTCTCATTGAACTTATTTTATGCCACCATGACTGACGTGGATAGGGTTTGTGGTTAGAACACTGCTCAGTAAACAAGTGCTTTGAATTGTTTGTATTATTCCTGTAATCAATTTGTAATGCAGTTCGATTGAATTTAATTCGACAAAAATATTTTATTTGTACAAAATAATTTTTCGTTTATTAAGACATAAAAAAAATCACGTTCATCACTACTGACCATGTAACTTTAACAGTTGTGTTGTTTTGGGGTGGGTAGGTCAATGTTGGGTACATGCGCAGAAGACAAAGAATCGGCGCCTGGTAACCTATTCGCCAGCCAGTAGTCCAGCCAATAGAGAACCTTCCTGAGCAAACCAGTTAGACGCACGGCCCGTTCCTATAGACTGTCCACGGTAAAGTGAGCGCTTTTTAAGCCCTGGTTACTTTTTTCCATTCATCCATTTTTTATCCTTTAACCACCTTTAAAAAATAAATATTGTCATGCAAGTAATAAGCGCAGTTTAAATAGTTCAACGGACTCTAAAATTAACATCTAAGGCTACAACAAAAAATATTTATTGTTTATCATTCCAAATGTGAGGGCTTTCAAAATCGCTAACTTTACCATGAACAGCCTATAGAACCTTGCAGTCAGTCGGAGAATGGGTTCACCCATATCAAAGAAACCACAACGCCATTTCGTCTTCTTGTGCTTATCTACTCTGTGATGGCACTTCCTTAGCACTCCCGCACAGCCAGGCCTAGAACGTAATACAGACGTCATTTCACAGCCTACTCTTTAAAATACCCGCCCGACGGGATCGAAAGTGCTGCCCTTAATTCCTAAACGTTGTTGAGCGCCCTGTGGTGGACCTCGTAACACCTGAACAACTTTCGATACGTTCCCGAAATTGTCACTTTCCAGGAAATTCCGTCCAAGCATGAGGCGGGTTGTAGCATTTCAAATATCTGCTAAGTGCATGAGTGTACACAGTATAGCAAGTAAATTCGCTTTGAAGCTGCTCCGTAATGAACTGTTACGCTAGCTGGATGAGTGCATCAGTCTTCAGCTGAGAACGATATTTTCAAGTGCGAGGTCCAAGTTAATATTACGTTACGTAACAGAGCCCTTCTATGATAACTTTCTCATTTAATTATAATAAACGTAAAATAAAACAAAGGATATTACTGGCTTTTCAAGGGTGGATATGCGCTTCAAAAGGGTGTATGTCCGGAATACTCGCCACAGCATTTTTTGCAAGCGGACAGCTAAATTGGGTCATCGTAATACGTGGGAATGTCTGCAAAGATGGCGAAGATAGTGACGATGCGGTCAGCTGAAAAGAAAGTGTGTAATGTGTAGCAGGCGACTTAAATTCACCTAAAGCGACGCTTGCCAAAACGGAATGCTTGAATTGAGTATCCCCCACAGAATTCAAAAGCATATAATGGTTCTGTCAGGTAATTTACTGTACGTGATATTTAAATGTTATCACCGATAACTCTAAGGTAAACAACATACATTTAAATAAAAGCTGTGTTTATTATGTTGTTATGAAGCGTATTAAAAGAAATAGGAAAACATATATTTCAATACCAGATGCACTGCCTGCTTAGCATAACGAAGTATAAAAAAACATCTTCACTCTCAATACTTGGCGGAAAATGCGCATTTGCTACCGTTTCTTACATAGCACATTTATCTGATCCAATAGTAGTAACGCGGCATTAATGGTCTGAAAATATTTTCGTCGTCTTACAATGTAATCACATTTTCAGTAGAGATGCATTATCAAACAAGTCCCATAAGAGGCGCTGGTGTTTCCCATTATGTACAGTATACCAAACGCCCTGTACTACTACGTGGTGAACCGGTCGAGGTCAACGTAGGCAATGACCACAGAAAATGAGGGGCCACTGTGCTGCACCTGTCAAACTACTCGCCTCCCATCAAGGCTGACCGGGGAATCGACTCTCGGCGAGGTCATCTAGATTTCAACAGGTGAGAAACGTGGCGGATGTTGCCGCTGGTCGGTGGATTTTCTCTGGGCTATCCCCCGCTGCTTCATATTCGCCTTTTTTTTCATATTTACTGGCGTTCAAGTCTGGCTGGAGCTGTTTTGCACGTCTGAGGTTGAGAAGCGTGGGAGCATTAAGGACGACACTACCACGCAAATCAAGTGCGTCTTCACCGCTACGTGCAGGGCTCTGAACTTGTAAGCAGTTTGCAGTGTCCTATAATTGTATCGATTTAAAGCCTGTAGCAAGGTTCAATGGAGGTTTCTATATTACTGTAGTATGTGTCTCAGCCGAATATTTTGACTTACAGCACTCTGAAAAAGCCTTCTTTAGCTATGCTAGAATGTTCCGAAATGGCATTTTTAATGTACGCGGCACCTTGAAAATAATCGAGAGGCGTAGTTTCAAGTGTGCGTTCTTTTCAACTCTGCAACGCAGTTCGAGAGATAGGCAGACAGGCCCCTTAAGTGCCGACCAAAACCTATGCTGAGCACATATAGCACAGAGTAACGGGTTACTTTTAAGTGAGTATGTGCAGTCGATCATCGACTGCGGAACGCAGTGGAAACTGCTGTTACGTCTGACTGTCTTCGCCATCCCGTGAAATGTCACCTGCGTGTTCGGTTAGTGCATGGCGAGCTTGTCCCCGGGTGGCGATTCCCAGATGACGTCCATCTCCATCGTTAGCAAAGTTGGGTCAATTTGCGGGCACGTGCGGCTAGAGATCGGGTTACACGCTCCAGTTTCCGTTATGTGAACTGGCACAAAACCGATACGTGTACAGATCGTAAAGTGAGTATAGGGTAGAGCGATCTCGCTGGCTGCAGACAACCCAACTCCGTGTCCCAACATTGTACTATTCTGTTGCCGACACGACTATCACGATCAAGGTGTATAGGAATTAAGGTTAAAACGCTGTTTATAAAAACAAGTGCTCTCAGATGTCTTTATACTTCCTCTAGCTAACTTTTAACGCAATTAAACTAAGGTCAATTAATCAAAACTATTTTATTCAGAACTGCTCGTCTTCCGAAAATTAAATTATAAACAAACACATCCATCACTGTTTACCATTGAAAGTTAATACATGCACAGAAGGCGAAGAATCGGTCTATCTCATTTTTAATGTATGATAAAGGCTATTCACAATAAAGTGAGCATTTTTGAAATCAACCTTAGAAAAATGTCACATCTCATTTCTGCATATATTGTAACGGGCGCACTCAGTGACATGCGCCTAGTAAAGTTGGCACCGATGTATGGGAAGTGGTTCCATATTTTAACGTCGAATAAAAAGTGTTAGGTGACCATTTGTGATAACTTAAATTATTTCATTGACTTTATGTCTTTTTTAATGCACCGAAGTGTAAAAAATGAGCAGCTATGTACACTATTTATTTTTCTATAATTAATTTCAAATTTTCACTTCAACTACGCTCAAATAAAGAGATGAGGGACATGGCAATGTCAATTTTACATAGGAAGGTGGAGGAATACACAACGTGCGTACAAGTAGATCTTAAGCAGGGATTTAAAAAGTGCTCATTTTACCGTGAATAGCCTATACACATGCGACTTGGCGTAGTGGTCCCTCCGCTTGTTGCGCAATACTTTTAAAGGAAACATTCCCCGCCATATTGAACTCTTCGTTTTATTAGCTTGTTTATACTTTTAAAAAGAACATTTTTAAAGTACCCCTACACCCAACTAGCTATTGACCTTAAACTGCAGTACAAAGAATACGACTGAACTACCAAGTCGTATATACGTCACAATATCGATTTTGCCAGACTTTGGCATTATTAATATTGTGACGTAATGAACTCGTAGTTGTTCCACGGTGTCTTCCAACTTTTCTGAAGGCTTGCTAAAGTTCTACTTCCAGGCTATTTCCTCTGGAGCATACAAAGATTGACTAAGTTAAGAAAATCTCACCAAAGAGACAACGCACGGCATTCGTGCGCACTCACGTAAATAACATTTTGCTTGAGAACTATTTGTTACTAGGCATTACCAACACATGTATTTTCTCCCTGTTTTTATTAGTATTAATTATAAAATAAATATTACAAGTTTTATATAAATATATAACTATAACTTTGGTTTAACCAAAAATGAAATACTTTTATGTTAACATAAAAGTAAAATACTTGTGACACGTAACATATTTAGGAAGCAACCAAAGGCGTCATACACGGGGTGACTTTTCAAAATTTTGATTAGAAAAGTGTGGAAATACAGCGTATAGACCATAGTTCCCTCGTCTGTACTCAGAATAAGGTCCACAACTAGTCGGGAACTGGGACACGTTCAGAATTTTCTTTTTTTTACGCTGGTTTAGTGGTCAGACTACTCGCCGCACACCCGGGCCAACCGGGCTCGATTCCCGGCGGGGTCGCCCCCGCATTTTCGCATGTGGGAATCGTGCCGGGCGATGCCGCTTGTCGGCGGGTTTTCTCGGGGATCTCCCGTTTCCCCCCCCCCCCCGAAACTTTCATTCCGAAGCTGCTCCATGCTCACTTCGCTTCACTCACATAGGCTCTCAATACCTCGATGTTAAGAGCCGTCCAAAATATCTCCATTCACTTCACTCACTCGTGTGATACTTTATCATCCCGGTAACAAGTAACAAGTAACTCAGAACGTCCAATATCTACGGCATAAATATCCCGATAAATTTAACGACTGTTTGCTTCTCATAAAAATCTGAGTGAATATAAAAAACAAAGTGGTCTTGACGCCAAGTTAGAGTGTTTATTATTTACTGCACTACGAAAATATGCACGAAATTGAATTCTTTAATCTTCCAATTGCGTTCTTTCGCACCCGAACGAGCTCAAAAAGATAAAAAGTAGAAATATGTTCTCATTCTGTCGTGCTGCAGGGGCTGCGTTATTGTCGAACTGACCTTCCTTCCTACTGGCTGTTAAAAATTGTTCGTCGTGTCGGTGCCGTATCAAGCTCGTCGCGGTATTCTGACTCCAGCTTTACACAGAAAAAAGTCTGACATCGAACAACAAAAATAAATGTCACTGAGCCATTTCTTTGAACGTTTATGTTGTGACAAAGTTAATAATGTTGACCATCTACAAAGCCTTATATTCCTGTAAAGCAAATCTGCTGTTGAAGTGTTGACGTCAACAAAGCCTCTAAGTAATGTTTCCGCAACCAAATGTTGTATTACGCTGAAAATAAAAGGAAGAACAAAATATTTGTGTTACTGCGACGTTAAAGTAATGTCCAGCCAACACCAGCGTACACTAACTTGGCATTGTAAAAAGGCGAGTACTGGTGAACAGCGATAACCTCGTAAAATCAATACACTATATTTAAATTTTAACGCATATTATGAGAACTAATTGTAACTTTCATCAGCTTTCAAACCTTGCAAATCAATTTACGTATTCCAAATAGGCATATGCATACATTTATAGAGCATATAGTTATTTCCACATAACGAAAGAGTACTGCAGTTTGTAGTTCCTATATGCTGTAGAATAGCCACCGTTTGAAACCCAGTCTTATATGCCGGGTGTCTTGAAGTGGAGATTTTCATGCACAGAAGGTGCGGGTTCGATGCTCCCCCCTGGGTTAACTTTTTAATGCTTAAGTATTATTTCGTTTTGTGACAAGATAATTGTACTTAATTTATTTCACACCGGAATATTGTTTTATTGTATCGCAAAAACAAGAAAATTTTGAACACAAGTGTTAATTAATATCTACACAAAATTTGCTTCGCCAATATAAACACTATCTTGTTGACATAACCCTAAGGAAGTAACTTTGTTGCAAATTTACTTCGTATTGCATTTTCACTAATATCATAACAGTATATTACATTAACAGCAACGTTAGTTACCGACAGCTCACAGATAACAAAAGATCATTGCACTTGTAACATTAATACTGTAAGCACAACAGTATAGTGTATTTGCAGTTTTTTCACACTTTTTTAATCAAACCTTTGAAAAATCACCCCATTTATGACGTGTTTAGTTATTTCTTAAATATGCCATTGATCACAAGCATTTCACATCTCTGTTAGCATTAACGAATCTTATTTTTCGTTAAATTGAAGTTTTACCTGTATTTTAGTTATAAATTATAATAAATATGAAGAAAAACAGTGACAAAATGTGTGTTGGTAGTGTATAGTAAGAAATAGTTCTCATGTAAAGTATCATTGCAACTGAGTGCTCATGAATGAGGTGCGTTGCCCTTAGGTGTAATTTTCTAGGCATACTTACGCTTAGTTTGCACGAGGTGGAGAAATATCCTGGAAGTAGAACCTTAGCAAGGCTTCAGAAAAACGTAAAGAAACCGTGAATGGATTATAGACGTTTATCTGTGTATTCTCCAGGTGCTGATTGGTAAGCGAGGTTTCGCCATGTTTCTGGCCAGTATGGCCCTTTTGCTGGCTTTATTGACTGGAGTTGGCGACGTACGTGCTTAATTCGCTTCTGTATCGTTAATATTGCTCGGTACTGGATTGTTGTATGTCATGAACCATTTATTGCTGTTCTACAAGACGCTTTTCACAATTTCATTTGGAGGCTCAAGTATTTCATAAATCACTCAATCACGTATTATCTTACTATATCTCGGAGTTACTTTTAAAAAAATGGGCTTAAATTTAATTTCCGCGGAGAAACCTTTTGTCAATTGAGATATGCATATATTGTTTATTATAAAAGGGTTGATTAATTTTATACCTACTACGAGTTTATGGTGATTTCTTTTGAGATCTTATAATATAGCTGCTCCATCATTAAATTTAATAGGTGAAATCATGTTATTTAATAGATTGGTTTCTTGAAGATCTATAAATACATATGTGTTTTTGATTATATATTTTTTTAGTGCTTCTTATACTTTATATATATATTCCTATAGTCAACGTGATATAATTTATTCAGGGGTTATTTATTTTGGTGTTGTTTATTTTCGTGAATATTTATTATTATTCCTTCATTGATTTCCATTAAAATTACGTATATATATATGTCTAGATTAATATTTATTTAACATAAATAATTTAATTAAAATATCAGCTTGTGGGTCTGAAAATTTATTTTTTACTTTAAGTTATTCTTTGACGTTATTTATAATTCTATTATTATACGTGCTGCAGGTACCCTAATTCTGGTACATTCTATACATTTTCCAATTTTCCAACTATATTGGTTCTTCATTAATTGCGTTTCATTTTTGCTATCACTAAAAATTGTGCATATTTTGTTCAAATAAACGTGATTGTGTTCTATAACTGACAGTAAAAAACACCTAGTGTAGTAGTAACGCGTATTTACAGAGCGATGTTGATATAGGCCTAGTGGTAAACCACTAGCCTTGCATTCGGGGAGCCCTGGGTTCGAGTCCCGCTCCCAGAGATCCCTGATCTTGGTTTTCCCGGGTTTTTCAAATCACTCCAGGGAAATGCTGGGATGCTTCCTTAATGCGCGTCCTGGCCGATTCCTCCATTCTTCCAGGATGTCCAGTGTTAACTCAACCAAGGCCTTGTCGCCGTTCGGGGACACGCGCTCGGACGCCTTGATGTTTATTTTACGTTCCCGGCACAGCTTCACTCGATCATATGGGGTTTTACGGGTAACACTGGATTGCTTTTGAGATGCTCTTTCCACCCGTATACGATTTCTGTATTTGGTCTTGGCTTTTTGACGAGTATAGGCCGAAATTGTGTTAAATTTTCTTAATTTTTTTACATTAAACGTATACTATTTCACCATATCCACGTCACACAAATATTTTATACACGTAATCGATTTATATTGACGAGAGCTGTAGATTGAAACCTAAACGAGCGTCGTAACTTCTCCTGGTCAAAAGTTATGCTACCCGGAAGTTATGAGACGCGACGAAACGATCTCAAAATTGCGACCCCCCCCCCCCCCCCCTGGCTCATTCGCCGCGCGCAATGCTTTGCAGTTCCCACTCGACGTAACACATATTCTTTAATCCTTCGGCAATCAAGTGGTGTAATTAAATTTTGAATGTAGATGATAGATTCGGAGCTGCAATGCCAAACTTTATCCCCCGGTTTTATCATCGGGTTTTCTGGTTTGCCTCCCACTACTGTATTGTTGCGAATTTAAAGACGTATTCACGTAAAAAATAATCGGTAGATAGTACAGATTCTTTGAACACTAACAACGAGCAAAGAAACTTCTCACACAAATGCCCCCGCCCCCTTCTTTGCCTTCTTTCCAGACTCGACCCACAGCCTTTTACCTTTTCTTTACTCCAAGCCCCACCCTACGACGACAAGAGCGATCACGTTTATTACAAGGAGTAATGGTTGTGGTGACTGAAGACCCTCGAAGCCAGGAAAGGTAGAGAAAGAGCTGCGGCTGTCCTTCGATGCGATGAAAACGAGGGCGTGCCGGCAGTGGAGCGAAATGGCTGGGAAGAAACGATTGGAGGGTACGACGGCATCCCCGAATAATCACGCCAGCTGCTGGCAACGCTCGCCAATCTTATCACGTGCGAGAAATCCGCACTGGGATCGAAGATTAAATCCGAATCGCAGCGATGAGAGGCCGGCACGCTGGATGCACGACTATCAGGGCGCCAACCTAACCGCGGTGATATTCAACAGTATAGGGAAATGGAGGTAGAGGACGCGCGTAAGCTGCGCTGCAGTCACTCTCGTGGTCCCAGCGTCGGACTGTTTTCGGGATAAGATTTGAGGCTAGAGCACTGTATATACGTACGTTAGTATATCGATAAGTTAGTAGTATTTTCCTAACTTACTGTAGTTTGAAAGTTGCATTGGCAACGGGTGAGTCACTCAATGTTGGCGACATGCGCAGAAGACGAAAAATAGGTCTACCTAATCTTTAGTCAATATATTGTACTCTTTAGAAGCGATTCGGTTCGGGACAGTTCCGAATTAACGTTAGAAGAGAACGTTTTCGTTTAGTACCTTGTAAAATTTCGGAATAGTTTGTGGGACACGCTTTCCCACTCGCCTGTTGCAGATCCGCTCTCTTGTTTCCTTAATATAAGGTCTCTCTGACACACTGAATTCCAGCGCGGTTTTCTTACAGAATTAGTTGACAATGTATTAGATTAATTATCAAATACACTACTCAAAAATGTTTTGCACCATCCGGATTTATGAGTTACTACTCGCAGGTTGATCACAGCTATAAAAAATTAATTTAAGGGATGAAATTCGCACGTGTATACCGAATACCATGTCAAACTTGACAAATGTATTTTTGTAACGCGGCCACTGTCCAAGTAAACATTTTTATGTGCAACTAACTGCAGATGGTGCAATTTTTTTTTTCAGTAGTATGTATACTAACGAAGAATTTAGAAGTATGCTCTTATTAACATCTCTACTTTATTAGGTCCATTGTTATTTCTCTTCCGTAACTAGATGGACATAGGCAAGTTTTAGGAGGAAGGGAGTAGGGCAATGAATACGATCAGTGAGATCTATAATTAGGGAATAACTACTGTCCAAAATTCACCTGTAACATTTCGCAAAGAGTTAAGGTCAGTGGATATTTCTCCTGGGGAATGCACGATAGAATTGTTTTCAGTTTAGTTCAAAAAATTTACACTTCATACACAGCTATCGTATTTCTCCTTCAGTAAGAGATGTTAAGTACGCCTGATCAACACATTCTCCAACCCCGGAACCTCAAGTAAACAGGACAGGTGGTTGCATGAAATTATTTCTGCCTCTTCCTTAGTTCCTTGTTTATATGTTTTTGTTTTACGCCTGACTGTCCCTCTCAGCGATTGCAGTGCCGTAATTTACGCCTCAGCAGAGGATTTCGGCATTATTATCGTGCTTTTGGTATTTCCGGACCTCGGCGGCCAAGCGATCGTTTCGCCGGCCACCTATTATTGCGATCCGTGTTCCAGACTTAATGGATCCAAGTTTAGATTTTCGCATATGCCCCATATTGACAACGACCAGTGGTTTTTTTTTTTTTGCAAAACGCTCCCGTTTTATCGTGTAACGATTTCGTACGTATTGTTACTATAGGCTATTCACGGTCAAGTTAGCACTTTTGAAAGCCCTCTCATTTGCAACAATAGTCAAGAAATAGATGTAAACTTAAGAGTGCAGTGAAATACATACACTGTCTTTATTACCTACATGAACAATATGTGTTTAAAAAGGTTAAGAAATGGCTCAAAGAAAATGTAACTAGGGCCTCAAAGAGCTCACTTTACTGTGCACGGCTTATACCCTCGTATTTCACCTCCTTTGCTCCTCTGTACGCACATAATCCCGATCGACCTAACCATACTGGCAAAGTGTGGTTTTGCCACAGAGAAAGTAAGAATACAAAAATGAACCAACCACTTATTCCGTGAACCCTAGGCCGTACACGCCAACAATATGGGGTCACTTGTAAGAAATTTGTTGGAACGCCATTCAACAATCATCGCCACGTAATCTACTCTCCCAGCTAATAGGGAACCGTGGGACCGCGGTGGTTTAGTGGTCAGGTTACCCGCCTCCCACCTAGGCGAACCGGGTTCGAATCCCGGCGGGGTCGCTCCCGGATTTTTCGCACGTAGGAATCGTGCCGGACGATGCCGGTGGGTTTTTGTTGACGATATTTGGTTTCCCCCACCTTTGCATTCATTTGCTCCAAGCTCACCTCGATTCACACTCATCGGCTCTCAAGTCCACGATGTACAAAATCTCTTCACTTAACTTCCGTGCACCGAGTCGTAACTACTGTATAAATATATTGGGCTTATGTCTGGATGGTTCGCGCATTCATTCGGGAATAAGGCGGGTTACAAACACTTCTAAGTTAGTGTTACTTCTGCAGGTGGCAAACTGCCAATTTCGCACCTCCTGGAGAACTCTGGAGTCAACAAAAAAAGGGGCAACAAAACGCAAGCCCAAGGATGACCTCTCACTGTGGCAACAAAGACAATTTAATATTTTAACAAGTTAATTATGAAATATTTAAATTGCATTTTTCGTAGTAATTGATAGGTGGGAGAGGGCGGGTCTTCCTTGCAACAGCCTCCACGTGGCTAAAGGCTGTTCACTATAAAGTGAGCACTTTTGAAATCAACCTTAGAAAAAAGTCTCTGCCCCTACCTGCATATATTTTAATGGGCACGCTGAGTGACACTCGCCCAGTAAAGTTGGTAAGGATGGATGGAAAATAGTTCCATATCTTAACGTCGAATTAAAAGTGTTAGGTAACCATTTGTTACAACTTAAATTATTTATTTCGCTTTCTGGTTTTTTTTTTTTTTTATGTATCGAAATGTGAAAATGAGCAGATTTGTATAATATTTATTTTCCTAAAATTTTTACGATTTTACTTGACTGACGCATGTATAAAGTGATGAGGCCCGTTACAATGTTAATTTTACATAAGGCGGAAGAATACATAACGTGCATACAAGCAGATCTTAAGCAGGGCTTTCAAAAATGCTCATTTTATCGTGAACAGGCTATACCTGCGAAAACCGTCATATTTCTAGATTTCTAGAGATAATTTTTTTAATATAACAATAAATAATCACTTCAAAAATTGAGGAGAGAATTTATTACTAACAAATAGCCGCAGTCCTTTGTGCAGCTCCCACGGGATTATCAAGCCCAATTTTTTAATTTTCTAATTACCGTATTGTTATTAAATAATGTTTGATATCAATTTCAGTTATGTTTCATTTCTATATTAATATACATTAAATTAGGTAAACAACTATTTTATTATTGTAATTCTCTTGGCGGCGAGAAAGATTGAAAAAATTAAACTGTTTGGAAAACAAGAAATCTGCCCGGGGGGCCAAATGGCTAAGAGGGTTGGTTTTCTTCTTTCCGACTTACTGTGACAGCAAAATGGCAATAAGCAGCTCGGGTCCACTTGAGTGTACAAGCAATGCCTACAGGTAATGGAAATCGCGAATTTTTCCTGTCTTTTTATGGGCGAGGAGGTATGAGGGTTCATATTAACGGGAATCGCACACGCAGTATTTCTCCGTAACGGGGATGTTCAACCACTTAGAACCAAACACTCCCCACCACAACTGAGAATACCTGAAGTTACAGCCTGTAACCGAGCTTTAAAGTGTAGTTGGTTTTAAACATCTGTTTCGAACATTGCCCCAGGAGCTATGTTTCGACATTTAAACCCATTTTCTACACTATCTTCTGTAGACCGTCGTAGGTAAATCTGCGAAGGCGTTAATCACGTTGCAAGCAAAGCATTGCTGAGTCCTATTGAAATCATCTGTTTTCTACTACGGTCGTTATACTTTGTCTGTGACTGAAGCTTTTATAGTCGCACAGGTTTCATTTGTTTCTAGGATTATAACCCTGTCCTGGACACCCACAGAGTAAGGAACTTCAGGATTTGGGAAATGTTAATGTCACTCATGCTTGGAGGTGGCACACTGGTATCACAATGAGCTCGCATTCGGTAGGAAATGAGATTGAACTCAGCTGTCCACGACACATTAAGTCCTACCTACATTTTTTCAATGCTGTTACTGGCACAGTTATCGTGCGCAAAATTTATCAGTCTATGGTACAGTGAGAAAGCTTGAATGGAAAAGTTATTTTCATGTATCCATCATGGTGGAATTATTTCATTCACCAAGCGTAAGGAAGTTTCCAACTTGTACTGTTGCGACGCTAAACATCCCTATACTTGCAGCCATATAAGTAATATCATTTCCATATCATAAATAGGTTTAAAAAACAAGTCCCTCTACCATTTAGGAAGTTTACTAGCTATTTTTTTTACGGCGGAGTTTCAGTACTGTATGCTAAAATACAGTAACCGTCGTACGATGATTGCTTGATGTTCGCACCATAAAAAAAAATGTAAACAATATTTTAGTTGTTACATAAATTAAATAATATTTGTGAACCCTTGTGTTCAACATTTTACATTAAAAAACATATCAGTTTATATGTTAAATTATTCGGGAGTTGTAAATTCTGCATTGACTTCATACATAGTGCATTGTAAGACGTTGTCATTTATCTGGGAAATCCGGGTTTCGTTCATTGCATCCCATCCTTTTTTTTTTCTTTTAAAGTCGGTATTTGGGTCGTCATACTGCGAACCATCGTAAAATCATATATGTTATTGGCTGTTTTGGGTAAAGTGAGGCACTTTTGAAAGCCCTCTCATTTGGAATAATAGTCAATATATATATATATATATATATTTATTTTAGCCTCAGGCGTCAACTTCCGAGTGCAGTGGCTTGTACACACTGTGTTTATTACTTACATGGCGATATTTATTTTAAATGGTGGTTAAAGGATGAAATATTTCTGAAAGGAAACAGTAACTAAGGCCTCAAAAGTGCTCACTTTACAGTGAACAGCCTAGCTGCCGTGAGCAGCCAGTAGTTTTCTTCGACGTAATTTTTGCCTGACGAGGTGGGGAGATGTCTCAAATTTCATCATTTGATTCGTTTTTCATATCGCAACCCTGTTTGGTATTAAATTACACGAAAGATCACTGTTACTGTTTGTGGACTAAAGTTGATTCACGATATCTTCGGTCTTTTCTGAAGCCCTGCTAAAGTTCTACTTCCAGGTCATTTCTCCGCCTCGTGCAAACTAAGCTTAACTAAGTCTGGAAGATTACACCAGAGGTACAACGCGCCGGATTCGTGTGCACTATGTTGTAACAGTATTTTGTACAAGAACTATTTATTACTAGGCGCTACCAACACACATTTTTTATCACTATTTTTTATTGAAATTACTTTTAAATGAAGCATTATAATTTATAGATAAAATATGAATAACATTTCAATTTAACAGAAAAAAATTAACTTTTATGAACACAAGTATAAAACGCTTGTGATACACGGCGTATTTAGGAAGCAATCAAACACGTCATACATGGGCTGATTTTTCAAAGGTTTGATTCAAAAAGGCCGAAGAAACCTTGAATGGACTATAGTTAGTAAAGTAAGAGTGCAGGAGTACTGGGTGGAGCGATTTCTTCCAATGCGCCTCTTTTTCTCTTTAGATCCGTGCTTGATCCTGACGTAGAACTACGATGTTTTCGGCGACGAATCCTACGTGCAGAGTACACAAGAAAGAAGTATACGACCAAACAGAAGGGGGGAAAAAACACGGCTGTGGAGTTGTGTGGTGGGACATGTGTACTCGAGCTGAGGAACGGCTGTTTGGAGCGCGGGAAAAACACGAGCTCGGCCAAATACAATTAACATGAGCAGTGGGCCAGGGAGAAAGATACAGCTAGACGCCGCGCCAGCATCAAGTAAGAGGCAGCCGTGCGTAAGCCGAAGATAGCTTCGCGCTGAGCAGGAGAATTTCTGGCCTGAGAAATGTGCTATTATTTTTTTTCGGAAGGATACCAAGGGCATTAAATTGTACGGCGTGGTTTCGTAGTCGTTGACTTAATTATTAAAAAAAATTTAAATATGATAAATAATAACCCGATTAAAATTCGGAACGTATAAAAATAATTGTAACTTTCGGTGAAAGGGAGGTATTTAACACTATTTGAGACTTACCGACTTCAAAACTTTTGGACGTAGTTACAAAAATGAGGACCAACCAACAGTTGGCTGGAACTGATATATTAAGTCCAAAGTTTTCCTTGTGTATCTAATTTCAGTATCAAAAGTTTTTGTTAAGGTATTTTCCCACGTGCGTAAATTTTGTGGTAGTGTATGAATACTTTTCAAAAATTAAAATTGGTGATTGACTTCTTCTTTTTTATTTTTGTGAAATGCTAAATGTTAGCTGATTCTCTTATGCAGGTATGGTTTCATTTTGCATTTTTTTTTTTTTTCAGTTCTGTGTTTCAGTTACTATAAACGCATTCATAATTATATATGTCGATAATTTTCAACGAAAATATAGTAGTTTACAGCATATAGCTCAAAATCGGAAACACATAAACACGTGTTTTAATTCGAGATTCAGCATAGTCCTGCATCAAATACATTACAATATTTTGTGAGAAAACATATAATAATTTCAGAAGAGTGAAAAAAATTGGCTACAGTGTTCTACAACAGTCATTTGTTTTGAATATATAGGCCCTAATCCTGTATCAGTTCCCAAACAAAGTTACAGAAAATGAGATTCTACAACACAATCTAGTTCACCAGCAAATCCATTGAGTTCGTCTTCGATTTCCTGGCTTTTGAGAAGTTTAATGTAGAAAACTTTGACATTCCTAGATAGAATATTAAACTTTCTCAGCCAAAAGTAGCAACTTTTTGCGCGCGCCGACATTTTGAAGAGTAAGTTCAAAAAATCTGTTAATACATTTGTAAGTAATAATCTTGTTGACAAATTTTAAAGCAAAAACTAGAAACTATAATGAGGAAAAACAGGGGGAATCGAAGAAATCGCTCCGCCCAGTACTCCTGCACTCTTACATTACTAACTAGTCCAAAAAAGTAACCTTTTCATGCAAAATTCAAGTTTAACAGCAGAAGAAGGAAAGCATATGCCTTATAAGTTAATGCAGTGGTCACATTATACTGTCAAAGTAATCGTTTACGCATAGAGCTATTTCACGTTTGTTAAATGATTATTTTACCTTATTAAGTGTTTCCACCGTCGTTTCTAAGTGATCCTTCGTAGCTGAGGTCGTCAATACGTTACGTACGGTATTAAAGGTTTTATGTTCAAGTCCCGCGTAGGATATGAAAGCCTGTGCTGCTTCTAGGTGTAAATTTAGATAGGATTAGTATGTAAACCGTAGTTTATTTATTGAACGTTGTGAAGTGATTTCTTGATGTTGAAATACCAAGCTTAATTTCACTCCGGGCTATGGTTACACTCAGGATTGTCGAGTCGAGATTTTACGAAATCGGTAAATTAGAAATTAAGAATGCGCGTTATGTTGGCAGAAACGTTTATCCGTTACGGCTGAACTAGAGATCGCAATTAAAGAAATTTTCTATATTCTTATCCTACAATTTTTTTTCTACTTCTTTCCGAAGAGCAGTACACTTCCCAAAAATGAGCAAATACTTTAGTGATGTACTTAAGTGATATAATTTGCACATAATACGAGGAGTGAAGCCTAGCCATGGTCGGCTTACAAACTAGTTCCTTAACGCGGAAGAAATAGTTATCAAAAAATTAATATACTAAGATGAATCGAACAGCCTCTTAAGGCCCCCGCCTACTGCATTGCAGTGTGTTTGAAGTACTCGCTTGTCCACGAAACTATTAATCATGCGTCCATTGTGTTTGTCTACGAAAATAAACATACACTTCAGGCAAGGACTGTAGAGTACTTTCAAGATGTCACACACATCCCAAACACCATGTTAGAGTACTCCAACATGGCTGAAAACGACTTTGTCTAAGAACTATGCCTAAACACATACTGTCAGATTCATTCAGAACTACTCAAGGACGCTGCACTTAACCTTCCAGCAGTATTTTCATCCATAAATAACAGGGTCACCGCTGAAGGTCTCATACATGCACGCAGTGCGACCAGAACACTGCACGATAGTTCAGAGCCTTGTGCTTAGAGGCGATGGGGCACTACATGCGCGTGGCAACGTCGCCATATCGTGCCCTCATGTCTCAGCCTCAAAAACGGTAGAAAGCTCTAGGTAGGCGGGAACCTTAAGGTTGAAGTAAAGCAACTGCCTAGCACTGCACCCGACTATACAACGTGAAGAACTCATAAAAAAAGTAGTACAGACACTATGAAAATTATCAGAAAAGTGCGATTTATGCTGCATATGAAAGAAGGATGTATATATTTTGCAACATTATAAAATATATTACTAAAATGTACTTTTAAAATGTAAAAAAAATAATTGATCAAAATAGTCTGTATTTTTAACAATATTTAAGGGCTTTTCGTAAAGCAAAATTTGCAGGAAAGTATTCTTCAAGAAAAATTGACATAATATTTACTGTGATCTGTATAATAAAATCATAGTAATAATGTATCATATCAATTTTATAATTAACTTTATTTGTGTAGGTTTCAGCCATAAATGTTTGTGACATATGGACGCACATAAAAATAATTATAAAAATTATTTCCTACATTATTATTACAATTTTCTTACATATATTTTAGCAAAATATTTTATAATGTTGCAAAATATATAGGCCTTCAGTCTTCTTTAATAGACAGCACAAATCGCACTTTTCTGACAATTTTGATGGTGTCTGTATTACATTTTTATGAGTTCTTCACATAGTATATTCGGGTGCAGTGCTCCATAGGCAATTTCTTTACTTCAACATTAATGCAGTAAAAAAATAGCGTTAACAAATGCGGGAGCAAAAGCGTCATTACAAAACAGTCCCATGGTCAACGCCCTGGAAAAAACGGCGACTTTAAAAAGGCAATAGTTGAAAAATGAAATATATACTAACCATAGCTTTAACCAACATGCCCGTGTGGTCGCTCTCCTAAATTTTACTGTTTAAGATTTACACCCTTCGCGACTGCACATGGAATGAGGTCGGGCGACTGTTAACTGCGAGAGTGCGTTTGACACGCAAGCGAAAGTCGCCCTTATCGCCCATCCTCACTCATAGAAAATATATTCCCGCCAAGGCAAGCCCCTTATCGTTCCGCGTCTCCGTACGAAAATTCCTCACGTGTAAGAGGCAGACGTGATACAGTTCGCTGGCGGATCAAGTTAAAAGTAAAAGTTTGGGTTTTGAGTCGCTTGGTTATGCGAGAAAGGTTACAGGCAGCGAGCGAATCAATTGATTACCGAAGCCCTGCTAACATTGTTTTTCTTGCTGTTTGATCACGCATTACATATAAGTTTCAGTACATAAACTAGACAAATCAATTTGAAATGTTGGTTGTCATTTTTAAGAAAAAAAATTATCCCCCGAAATGCCGAATCACATACAAATTAAAAAGGGGCGAACTTTCGGGAAAAAGTAGTTTGTCGTTTTTCTTTAATATTGGAACTATAATATTCATTGTGGCAGTCAGATACGTTCGTTGTTGATGAAGACAAACTGATAAAAAAGAATTCCTTTGTTCAGTTTTTTTTTTAAATAAGTAAGTGTGTAAATATATGTCGTCAGCGGACTTTGTGATTGGGCGCATTAATACTTGGTCCTGGAAGTAGTGCGCGCCACCCCTTGAAGATCAGTGGAACTCAAGATGGCGTCGGGGTAAGTTGTTCGTAGTGACGATCTCTCTATCGTTGGTTGTCCGGAAAAGTTTGTGTACGAATTGCAGAACACTCTGTATTTTCGTCGCACTATTGGTAGCTTTTCCAAGTTATGCCCATATGCTCATATAAACTGCAATGGAAAACAGAAAGCTCTAAGCGGACAAATTTTGAAATTAATCATTAGTGTTATATTCAAATTTGTGATACACGCGGTTCTAGTGCCACTTCTACATACATGCGTAGGTATGGAATTGAATAGAAAATATGGATATTTGTATCATGATTAACATTTTGATCCATCAAAACACTTCGGTTGGTAGTCTTGCACCAACTCGTGGCAGAGACTGATCGATCCCTCTCAACTCACGAACCACATTTCATTCCCACATTACTGCACAGTTTCTGGTATTGCAAATAAGAAATTTTTTGACGCGCGCAGTACTTAATCTGGCAAATAACTTGTTTCGTTATCACAGTCAATAAAGCTGTACACTTGTGTTCGCTGATCAGTGACTTGAACCAATCAAGACATAGAACAGAATTACGGTTTATGAATCAGGAACCCTTAGGGGATATAATTACACTGAACTTCGCAGTTAATAGCACCTGTCAAATAGGCTGTAACCTTCCTGTGTAGCATGTAGACAATTGTCTACAACGAACGCGAATAACTCTGTGTGTGGGACTAAGCCCTGATACACATCTAAGCATCTCCCCACCTCGAACAACACATTTAGGTTTAGGGTCGGTAACGGAGAAATCTATCGATTGTACTTTCTCCGTCGCAAGTCTCGGATGTAAGTTTCTCCATCTTAACTTCTGCATTGTCGCGATATAAATACATAGCTGAAGAGAACTACACATACAGAACATTCTTTTCAACGTCTCCACTAGGCCTTTCAGCGTACGCTTGTGTAACAACATTATGGGACATACTCAATATGATATAAAATTTTCATTATGGAAATATAGAATACATATTTATTTGGGGAAAGTCGCCTATATTAGGACTGATTAATTACAAAATTTTTCCTACTCAATATACATATTCAGTTAAACAAATACGGAGCAACTGTTCCAAGCAAATTCGCGAAAACCTAAAACCTCGAAATACCATAATTCTGAAATATTTAACAAGAGAGGGCAAAATAATTTTTATTGGTATAATTAACTGGCCGTTTAAATTAAACTGCAGGTCTCCCTGAGTCGGTTACTCCGATTATAATATATTTATTGTGTTTTAAAGTTGCCATGATGTATTCAGTTATATTTTATCACAACACTGTTCACAAAGACTTATTTTACACTTTAATTAACAGCAGTAAATTCCGAAAACACCCATAACTCACCACAGTCTCATTTGTCTCAAGTGAATGCAGTGCTTTCCCGCGATATCTGCAGTCATCTACATTCACATTCAACTTCTTCCTTTTCCTCCTCTCCTTCTTACGAAGATTCAGATGTATAATTTATAGCGTACTTTTCTTGGAAAGATATGGTTATAAGACATATTGAGTGTCCGCATTATGCCCGTATGTTGTCGTTAATAACTTTAAATAAAACCAAGCAGGTTCTAATGAAATTTTGAAGGTATATGCTGCCAATAATATTCGTCGTAAAGCAAACTTTCACAAAAGAACACTTTGTGTATTAAAAAACTCTGAATATGCAGTTTTCTTATTTGTGAGCGTGGTGTCAATCTAATTACGGTGTATCAAAACTCATGTAATTAGTTTATGAAAGTGTGACGTGAGGTAATTATCCACACATGAAAATAATCACACTTAACCTAGTTCTAAATATGTGCTAATTGTATACTCGTTCGGCATTCAATGTTAGTAGCAATGTTTGAAATATAATAATAATTACAGATACCTGTAATTAAAAATACTATAATACTGATATTAAAATAGAAATAAAATAATGTGATACTAATAATATTATTTGTAGTATAAAATAGCTTGTTCGGAAACACTGAGGAGTCTGGAGAGCCTTTTGGACAAATGTTCCAGTTCTATCATTCCAGTTAGACATTGGCCATTTTTCGTACGAGGATGGTCATGTTCTTAATAACTTGTTTACGACCTTAGCCCCAATGACCTTTAACCGGCAATTCGAGAAAAACGCAGGGGGAAAAAAAAAAACAAAAAAAAATGGGAATACTGAAATGCACAAAGTTTTAACCTGTACTTGGGAATGAAAATCTCTTGGAAAAACTATCGATAGTGAAGCTGACAGGGCCTGAACACACAGATTCCCAAATGTGAGTCAGAAATGCATTCGCTGCATGCAGTTTATCCTTAATGGCACAGATGTGGTAGTAGTCTTTGCTATTTGGACAGAGAAACGCCGAAAACGGCGGCAATAAATCCTGAGTTATTCAAAATATTTCAGTTTTTTGAAGAAGTCTTGCACACTAACATTATTTAAGACACCATTTCTCTCCCAATGTTCTAAAGAAAAAAAAAAGTTAACGGATCGACTACGAAAAGCTGGTATCTCTAGTAATGTTTAAAAATTAATAAAATCTCCTACCTCCAGGATTGTGCAGAAATAATCTACGAATAAAAAAAAAACACAAAACTCAAAACTTCACTACGATAAACGAAAAACTCTTATCCGCTAATTATTTTTAGTGCAAAAAAATTATCTTTAAATCTAGATTAGATAGCATACTTGTCTACATTTTCAATGACAATTCTGTTTTTAAACGAATAAAGCTGTCTTTGAAATCAAGGTTAATATATTTCAAGTCTCTCCTGTAAAATGCCAGTTTTAGACGAAGCGATGATCACTGAGGGTAACGATTTATGGTTAGTTTGTTTCGAGGAATCGTTGGGGGGGGGGGGGGATTAGAAACGAAGTATATAGTACACTTCTAACCATTAAAATTTTCCCATAAAGAAGGAACTATTTGATTTAAAAGGAATTTTATTTTCATGGCGGCACAGACAAAATAAAGAATATTGTTACATCAGAACAGTTTTCCTCGTAACTGCGACACTACAGGACAACCTATATAAACCGTCAGACCGCCTTTTACAATGATACATTCTTCGATACGCTCGGCCTAAGAATTAAAAAAAAACTGCATGTTAACCTGCGGCATATTTGCCTACAATTGTAAATTATGTTCCAAATTATGAACACTTTGATGTGAAGGAAGTTGACGTCCCAACCGATTAAACAAATGCTCTACGGGCGACGTATCATGCAAAGTGGCAGGCCACTGAAGCATTGAATCACTACATTAACAGACCGAAGAGACCACAGTCGTGTGCGGATGAGTGTTATGATGCTGGAAATTGGCCCTTGCGCACTCAGCAAGTACATGTGACAGCAAAGTGTCTTCAACGTACTGATGTACATTCAGTGACCCTCGTAACATTGCCCATGGAGAACACGATATTATGCGATGCCCCCCCCAACCCCTCCTCATAACACCGCAAGCCAGTAGCAAACAATATGTGCCTCTGTTATCTAAAATCTAGTACACACGCGCATCTTTCTTGTACAAGAAAGTGAGCACTTTCTTGTACACACCGACTTGCATCGTGTGAACGGTCACCGAGTATGCTAGTTACTAAGACACAAGAGCTTGTATACTAGCTAGTGCCATATAGGAACGGTCCTATTTTTCACCATCTTTCTTGTGCAAGTCGAATGTAAACAAAACATATATTTTGTTGATGCTTGCAATAAGCAGATATGTTAATGTTTTAAATGCGATAAAATGTTTAATAGTCCCACTATCTTCAATAATTCTGTATACGTATGTTTAAAAATAGAGAGGTTTGTCTATTTTTTCTGTGAGTGATTTTACATTTTCTACATTTCTATATATATTTAGTGCTTGAAATACGTCTGATTGGACTAAATCTTTTATTTTTTTTTAATTGCAGATGCCATTGATAATGCACGAATTACCCCCACAATCCCAAAAACTGCTTCCAAATCATACATAGTTGGCATCAACCATCCACTTTATTACTCACTAGCTAGTGTCGTGTGTATGGAACACACAATTCCGTGCATACTAGCTAGTAGGCACTTTAGTGTTCAATTTCTTGTTCACCTTTATTTTCACTTTCTTGTACAAGAAAAATGCGCGTGTGTACTAGGCTTAAAGCAGGTACAGTCCTCCATACTTTCGCATGGTGGTCATCAATTCCAAAAACGTGTTTTTGTCACTAAAACAATACGTCGCTATTTCACAACATATCATGTTTCTCTCAGCTGGTGCCATTTCAAATGCAATAACGATGTTCAGGCGCTAATTGCAAAACACTGTAAAGTCGTTCTTATTGTAGATTTGCCCGCGCTAGGCATTTGCAATGATTCGGTACGTGTTGGGTGTTCTAGTGAAAATTCCACGTGTCTCTGGATGGTGGACAAGAAAGCTGTTGGCTCTGTATTGGGTGTGTGACAAGCAAACGGTCGTCCTCCCTGATGGGTCTGTCGGGATAGTCCATTACAGGTCCAGAGTGCATGGGTACGTTCATGTAGCCATTGAGGCCGCCATGGCTGAGCGGTTAGACTGCTCGCCTCCCACCAAGACGAACCTGGTTCAGTCTCCAGACGGATCACTCCCGGATTTTCGCAAGTGAGAATCGTGCCGGACGATGCCCCTGGTCGGCAGGTTTTCTCGGTATCTCCTGTTTCCCCCGCCCTTGCATTCCGGCGCCGCTCCATCCTCACCTCATTTCACCATCGCCTGCTCTCAAGATATCGTTGTTAAGAGCTGCCCAAAAATCTCAACTCAACAACTTCGTATGGCAATTGCTCTCAATACAATCTGACTGTGAAAGTCTATCGGCCCACATTACTGGCAACTGGCATTCTGTCCATCCTGCCTCTTGCAGCCCTGTCTCCTATACTGCTGTTTGTGCGGCTGTCCCGCACGTCTTCTCGGCATGGCTATAGCTCTTTGGTAAGTATGGTCCATATCACATCACATACGTTGATCTTAGGAGAATATTTGCGTATGCCACGCGAAGAGTGGTGGTAACTCTTTCGTACGACGTATCTGCTTGTCTGCATCTTTATTAACTCTACGACTACGGCAAGGGGTTTTATAGCCTTGTTTAAGTAGAACAGAAAAGTGTGCGGGACTGTAGTTTAACTCTATTTGAAGTATTATAGCATGAAATGCGGCACCAAACACTTACGTCCCGTGGAGGCATCAAAATTAAATTAAGCTTGAGGTTGTCCGTTCAAAACTACTTTGTGAATGGATTACACAGTAGCACTGCCTGATTAACACTGCACGTACGCTACAGGGGAATGGAAATGTGAATATGTAGTTTCAAAGCGAGCAAACTACTATTGTGCTACAAGGACGTATTGATACTCCGCGAACATCTCTCTGCCATTTCATAATTTAGAGAATAACATTATGTAGCTGGCCACGCCTAACAAAACGCCCGCCTTCCGATTGGAGTAAATGAAGTAGGCTCGCTGCTGACGCTGAAGAATTGGAGTAAGAGAAAAACCAAGTGACTGTTCAGTAAATTAGATTATGCCACTTTTCGCGTAATATTTATATGAACGGAAGTCCAATATATGTTATAACGAAGGCCACCAGAGTGGAGAGCGGAGTGGAACGAATTGGGCGGTTCTTAATAGCTAGGTCTTGAGAGCCGATGAGGGTGAAGTGAAGTGAGTAAGGAGCAGCGGCGGAATGCAAGGGCGGGAGAAACGGGAAATCCAGAAGAAAACTGCCGACCAGCGGCATCGTTCGGCACGATTCCCGTATGCGAAAATTCGGAATAGACACCGCCGGTAAAAAAAAAGGCACTAGAGGTTCGGCTATCTCGTTCATTGCAAAATGTGATGGACGATGTCGATCTCTGTTACATCGACAAGTTTTGATTTCTCAAGTTAAAACTAATATCAGTGAGTAAAAATTACTTTACCTTAATTTTTACTTCATGCATTAACATATTTTTACTACCTTCTTTTCGTTATAATCCTTCATTGAAAAGGGCGAATTTCTTTTTCAGTTGTGAAAACTACAGATATGGGACAGTTATTTAACACTTATTTCCTTCCTAGAGAGATCTGGAACACGTCTAATTATACATACTTTCATTGCCATCAGTGGAACGGCTTCCGTGACAATTTAAAACTTACACACGCCTCACATGCTTAGCAGAAACCCAGCCCGAGGTGGAAACGAACCACCTACTTCAATCTCAAAAACTAAAAGAAAAACTTACAGACTCACAAAAAAAAATGTACTAGGCCTTTTACTACAAAAGTTACATGATCGCATACACGTATGTACTTACGTGTGTATATATATACAAAGCGTTTTTAAACTACACGTCTAAATTAAAACCACGGCGTCTATGGGCTAATATAAACAAGAAATGCTACAAGCAAAATGTTTGAAAAATGCGTTTAGCATTTTTAAATTTAAATTTAAGTTAGCAAAACAGCGTCGAGTGCCCGCAACTTCACGCATAGGTTGTTCACGGTAAAATGAGCACTTTTGAAAGCCCTGCATAAGATTTACTTGTATACACGTCGTGTATTCCTCCACATTATGTAAAATTACATTGCCATGGGCCTCGTCACTTTATTCATACGTCGGACAAGTGAAACTGTGAAATTATTAGAAAAGTAAATATTGTACAAATCTGTTCATTTTTACACTTCGTTGCATTAAAAAATACAGAAAGCGACAGACATAATTTAAGTTAACACAAATGGTTACCTAACACTTTTTTTTGGACGTTAATATATGGAACTACTATTCCCTCCATCGTTACCACCTTTACAGGACACATGTCACTCATTGCGCCCGTTAAAATATATGAAGGTAGGGGCAGTAATTTTTTTCCAAGGTTGATTTCAAAAGTGCTCACTTTATCGTGAACAACCTTTACCTGCATTTACAACTAGTTGCATATTACGAATGTTAATGGAACAGGCGCGTCAAGCGGTGACCGCCTGTACGTAGGCCAACATGAAAATATTTGTAGAGACAACATCGCCAGCACTGCTATTTGTGTCTGGCAACCTTCACTACTCAATTGCTAATCCCCCATTGTTCACATAGTTTGACACACGTGTACTAACCAACAAGCAAACCACTAGAGGCGTCCACGTACCTTGAGTTCGTGGTAGAGGCTGCTCTCGGTAAAATGAGCATTTTTGAAAGCCCTGCTTAAGATCTACTTGTATATACGTTGTGTATTCCTCCACCTTAGGTAAAATTAATATTGATATGGGCCTCATTACTTTATTCATGCGTCCGTCAAATTAAACTGTGAAATGATTAAGAAAGTAAATACTTTACAAATATGCTCATTTTTACACTTCGATGCATAAAAAACTGAAAGTGAAAGAATTAATTTTAAGTTACCACAAATGGTTACCTAACACTTTTTATTCGACGTTCAGATATGGAACTACTTTCCATCCATCGTTACCAACTTTACTGGACGAATGTCACTCAGTGGGCCCATTAAAATATGTGCATGCAGGGGCAGTGATTTTTTTTCTAAGGTTCATTTCTGAAGTGCTCCCTTTATCGTGAACAGCCTTTACGCACGATACGCACTCGCTGAAATTCCCTGGATAGGACTGCGATATGGTATTGAGACGACCTCGGCGGAACAGGCAGAAGCGCCGAGTTCAAACCAAGTCGCCAAGCTGTGAGTGTAGTCCACTGCTTTTTCACTACAGCGCGAGCCAGGTCATTCAGTAAATTATGTTTACTTAATTCATTATTACACGCCATTTTTCGTTGGCGTGAGTTGATGAGAGAATGTGAGAGCGAAAGAGAAAGAGTGATAAAACCGGTAGGTAATAATATAAAACCTTGCGTACTAAGGAAACACGTTTCTGCTTTTTTCAACCACGCCCAAAATTAAAGCACCGAGGTAAATATGTACTGAGGATTTTTACACATAACATATTAAAGAATAACAATATTGTGCTGTTATTTCGAGGGATTTCGTGATAGCATAATGTTACGCGGCTAACGTTATTTCCATTTAAATAGAAATGTTTTCGGAGACGCCTGAATTATGTTATTTTCAAAGCGATTTTCGTTCTGTAACTGTAAGGTTTAAGGCCATCACAAAAATATGGCACGCGACTTAAATATATCATATATAAATATATGGCATTTTCGTATACAATCCTAAGTGAAACTGTTTTCTTTCGTACGTTTACTGAAAAACTCACTTGGCTGGCACAAAGGTTGGCGCGCGCTTCAACCACGCAATGTAGATCTAATCACCAGAACGCAAGCATACAGGCTTGCGTAAACCGCTTGAGGAACTAGGATAAACCAAAAAATAAAATATTTGATCATATTAAAACGCTTAATCGAGCGTCCCCGGTATGAAATGCTGAATCGCACAAGAAAATACACAGTTTTCTAATTTCTTCCTTCCGTCGTTTTTTTTTTTTCCCGCGCACTGTCAAGGATGAGTTTCATTCCAATGTATTTTCCACTTCGTGTAACTCGTTTTTCTGCGGTGCTTTTTAAAGTACTGGAAGTCAGAGGGGAATTTACTTTTAAATTGGAATTTTAAAAATTCCCTATCCTGTGACAGCTTTCGGGCGCGTTTCCTTCCGGCAAGAGCGACGCGGGATGTGTGTTGCCGCGACAGATTAATCCGCCAGGGAAGAGCTCGTGTTTTGCAGAGTATGAGGGAGGGGCGGGGGTGATATCTCGAAAGGACAGAGAGAAGAGAAGATGGGTGGTATTATACAAAAAATAAATACAGCACGATTAACAAACAAGCAGTGCGGACACATTGTAAGGGACCGGTATTTGCATTACGCAACGTTTACCGCGAAAAACTAGGAGGGGAAAAAAAAACGAGGGACCAGTAAGATTTATTGACTACTTTGTCGAGGGGAAGGTACACGGAATTGCCGCGGCAGCGCTTCCTATACAAGGGTTTTAGGAAGTGTCTTTTTAAAGTGACATCGGATGTAGACCCATAAAATCCCACATTAGGAGGAGAAAGGAAGCTACCCTACCATGAACTAGTTTCTATGTGTCTCTCTTCTGACCGACAGAACTCACTGATACGCAGGCAGATATGCGAGTCCGTCTACTTGCGATATTTTGCCTGAGGGATTTAGAATAAAAGCCTCAGGGCGCAAGAATTAGTAGGACATTTGTAGTTAGCGCAAGTAGTTTTTAAAAAGTACCCGTTACGTTTTTGAACGAGTATATCCTACGCCACTAAGAAAATAATTCCAAGTCGCCGAAGCCTGCCACGAGTAAACTAATGCGATTTTTTTTCAGCACAGGCACGACAGCGCTCTTATATAAACCATTATACGAAAGTGATAATTTCCTCAACTTTCATTCTACATCGAGATTCTTATGCCTGGCTCACATACAGGCATAAATAACACGCAAACCTAATTTACTGGCAGCCGTATACTTGACTGGTACGAAGGTCGAGCCGATTCTCTTTAATATTTTAAGGTCTAAGTCCACGTTTACTTCGATATATGCAGTACTGCTATTGTTTATTAGTTAAAAAAACACGCATAGCTAGAGTTTTACTGTTTCAGTAATTTAATAAGTATATTGAAACAAAAAAAGGCACAATCCATTAAAATATACATTTCTTAAATAAGGAATTGTTATTGTACATATAAAAAAAAAAAATTATCATGTTCGATTGCGAATCCTATTCTAATGCAAGATGGCAACTCTATGTACAAGATTTTAACTGTATTACGGGAGTTTGTTTATAAATTATGAATACTTAAGCTTGAAAATAATAATAAACCAATATAGTGAAGCCCTTAAAATGTGTTGTTTCCGTTTGGAGTGTTTTATTAGTATTAAATAAGTAATATATTCTAGGAAAAAGGTGTATATTTCGTTCGTCAAGTGTGTCAAATTTGCTGTCGACATCGATCGCGTTCCATTTGGTACTGACAGCGCTGACCAGTAGCATACCAAAAGGAACGCCTTCAGTAAAATTCTGCACTGAGTAGTGCTCGTAGTGGAATCAGGTGGAACACTCGCCAGCAGAGTTTTCAGCAGGAATAATGGCGTCTGCTATGCTTGGTGAAGCATTAGTAGGCGTAAACATGCTGTCAGCAGGGATGGATATTTTTTTTATATTCATGTTCGGCTGATTCAGACTCATCATTTGATGATGAAATCGAAGAATGTGAAAATATACTTCCCACCTGCATCTTCTGCAGATGACAACAACGTAATTGGCTCGTTATCCATCGCCGCCATCTTGTGTCGTCTGCTACTGAGACTGCCTGACTTCCTGCACGTGAGTAGTTTCAACCAGAAGTACAGCCTCCAACCCAGACGCCACAACACCATTCGTCAGTTACTGATCAGTAGAATCAGTATTCAAAGGAACGCTCGTCAGTAATTTCAGCTGCTGTCAGTACCAAGTAGAACACGTCCGTCGTACTATTTTCTAACTCGGCTGGACGTGCGAGGTATTACACATAAATATGCTGTAGTTTCGTATGCACTTTGATCAAATGGACTTCGCATGTACGCCGATAAGAGAGAGCAGACAGAATTTTGTTTGTCATACGCACGGAGACATTTTTTTAATGACAATTTTGCTGTTCGGTTGCAAGCATATACAAAATCGCTGTTTCCTTTTTTATTATTAATACCAAGCTTATAAAATAAGCAATGAACAACAAACTAGACATTGCCGTGTTTCTAATAGTCGATTGTATTAATTCCAAAATGATATGAATTTCATCTCAATTATATTCAAGAGAAAATAATTTTGTTTGTAAACTCCCAAGAATTCTTTACACTTTAACGTTACCTTTCGGTAAATTTACAAATTAAATCTTTCAAAGTTAATTTTGAGTAAAAATGTTTTTATGTCCTCGTGAGTGAGTGAAGAGATTTGGGCGGCTCTTGACAGCGATGTCTTGAGAGCCGATTTATGTTCTCGTATTTCTTTTTAAACAACTGTAATTAACTAATAAATACCCTCACAATAGCCAGCATATAGCGATGCTTACTAGATTTACAAATTTGAAACGAATGGTTAATTAATGCTTCTTAAATATTTTTAAATTATATTTTTATGTTTTTGTAATGCATGAAGGCACTTCACTTCACGATTCTCTTCTTTCGCAGTCACAAATAACAACCTGCTAGACACAACCACCACGTTTTCATAATCAAACCCCGTAACGAAAGTTCGAAGATCTTCGTTATAGATTCGAGTTTCTTATCGAACATGGTGGCGTCAAACGAACACTAGAATGCGCTTAGAACAGCTCATTTCGTTAGGATACGAAAATTGGAGTAATAATGAATATTTTAGTCGCCAGGAAACGAAACGAATAACATAGAATAAGCCCCCAGATAAGAAATGCGCCACGGTTTACGTCCATCACTCACATCCCGCAAGGTTCGGGTTTCCTGATCGGACTCATTCTTTCTCCTTAAGCTTCAGAATTATACTGAACACATTCAACCTCACTTTGCAATAGAAAGGGTCTAAACCTCACTTAGTGTATGCCTTAGAACAATTTTGAGGTCATAAATGACTGATGACTCTTTATATCAGTCACGGAATACGAGAAAATTCACACTTGGTTTTTTGTGAGAATATATGTAACTGTTTCTCGCTAACTGCCTTGCCAGAAAGTTGGTGGCATTGTCGGTTCGAATCTAAGGAAATGGAATTATCCTAGCTGATGTGTTCTGTTCTCTTTAATTTCTGGCCTGGAAGGCTTGCCCATCAATAAATAAACCGGTTTGTGCTTTCACAATCCAGCCATATAGTAAAAAAAAAAACTTATTAATCAATATTTATTAGGCAGGCGGAAGGAACTATCTTTTCCTTGTATTCGGCCAATAAGCGTCTTGGTTCGTTAGTTGGCCTGAATTTAACGGCGCTACTATTATATAAATATATTGGGTTAGTTTCTATATTTAACATACTTTTTTCGCTGGATTACGAGACAGCCACTACCTTTTCAAACACTCAAGTGCTTTACGTGTCAAGATTAAATAAACACTTTTTCATGAAAATACTCACAATAGTAAAAGGAATATTTCTAGTGAAAATAATTCCGCTGTAGGTAAATAACAAATTAATCATATTAAACATAGTACAACAAATACCCATTTAAATCAGGACATCAATTTCGTATTGGCTTACTTAAAACAGGATTCTATTACAACATTCATGAATGAATATTTATGTTCCTCTCAACTCAAGAAATTAATCCACTAAAATTTCAAACTTTTATAAAGTGCTATCTGCTAAGCAGAGCGTCGAATAAAATAAAAGTTTGAAAAATGACCACGTATGAAAATACGGCTTAAACAACAAAATACGAAATTGAACTTTCTGCAGCCTGTTCACGTTGTTGAAGACGGCTAGTCACTTTTAATGAGTACGACTGGATGACCAGGGTTTCCAAGTGTGAGTTAAGAAAAAGTAATATTTTATTCTACTACATCATTTTATTATCGTTCCAGCAATAACAATATTAATGTTTTGTAAGCATCGCACATAAACGGAAAGTTAATAATTACTAGGGCAGTCAAATGCAATGTTACGGGAATTCTACGCGCTAATTTTTTCAACTTTATCTGATATTAAACGCTGTCATAAAGCACACACAAATTGAGCACAAACTTGTAAAATTTCGTTTGGCTGCGAACATTTACTTTGAATAAAACTTCGGTAAAGCTGTCTACAAAAATATCTTTCCTGTCAAATTCTGTCAAAAAAAATTCATTACGACCTTGAAATATACGTCAATACTTTCTTTTTTTTTTTTAATTATTAACTCGCTTTGAAACCCTTTTATTCCTCTCATTTATATTTTGATCGACAATACCATGTTTTTCAACTTAGTTGCAACACAAAAATTGTGCGTGCAATAAAGACTGCTGGTTTTCTCTTCCTTTTTTATTTTAGTTCATCTAGCACTTATGTAGATTTCCATTGTTATGTCGACCCACAGGCAGAGTCTTTCAGGGTTCGGAGCCCGGAGTTGTCTGTCATGACGTCATAGGCGCGGTCAGCCGCCATTGTTGGGCTTTATTTTTCACCATTATTCGAGAATATCGACAGTTACATTTCGGATTAATTACCTATCTGAACTACTGATTGATGTATAATTTTCTTTTTGCTATCCGTTTTTATCATAATGTTCATTTCTCCTGCAAGATATAACTTTTTCGCGATCGTTCAATGGTGGGAATTTGCTGCCGTAAAAATTATGTTCTTCATTGCGTATCTTCTAAAGTGCCTGCATGGCACTGGGCGTATGAGAGATCAGTAAGGTCAAAGTAGGAGAGATACGAGATATTAGGAGTGAGGAAAGGGGTTGTACTACATCTGTGTCAACCACACTTCTCGTTTACGCCCGCCTGCTTCGGTATCCTTGATTCCCGTTGGCTCTCCCTTGTAGCCTGGGCGGGGTTAATGCCGTTAGATGTTGATGAAATTGCCGCAATCCCACTTTGTCAGCCAGGCCCAGATATTCTATACGTTCCCCTGCAGATTCCTGCATTTTCAGTCGTTGCGTTACAGTCCCCATTGTTTGCGAGCATTTTTTTTTTTTTTTTTTTTTTTTTAATAACAGTCGTTGGCCGCAGTCCTGCCTTACCCGGCCTCACTTTTTGTGTTGTAATCGTAACAGGCCTCTCACCCTGGACCACATTCACCAATCAACGATCAGATGCGAATCTACCGACCACCCCCGCCGAACCAAAAGCAAACCGTACTAAGGTTTATTCTACTCAGGTTAAGACGTTCAATGCTTTCAATTTGGAAACTAAACATTTTCCCCTCCAGAGTGCACTGATGTATCTGTACCGGATTTTCCCGTTCTTTATGTTAGTAAATGGGACAGTTGCAATTTTTATACAATAAATATAATTGTGTAAACTCTTCACATTTATACTTCGTTGTAACCTGCGTAAGGAATAAACTTTGCTCTTTGCAATAGAATGGAAATATAACGAAATATTTCCACATGAATAATTTTTTTTTTATGTAAATTGGATTTAGCAAAACACTTGCTTAAACAATCATTTTATTTAAGTATGACAACTGAATCGAAAAGAAAAATACAGTAATGGTTAAAAATATTATTTTTAAGGCTTTCCTACACAGTTCCCTTAACGGAAAGCAGAAAAGTACCAAAGTTTCTTTTAATGACGGCTAAATTTATTTCGCACTTATTTACGTAACGTTTTTCCATTGAACTAAGATTGCTTATAAATGCTCAGTGCCAAACACAGTTGTAGTTTTACTGTTTTTTTTCCCTCGTAGACACAATTGTCTGGCGTGATTAATAGTTACTAAGTTAAGTTATGGGCTATTCACGGTAAAATGAGTAGTTTTGTAAGCACTCTTACTTGGAATAATAGTCAAAAAATATATATTATTTTACCCTTAGACGTTACCTTCCAAGTGCGGTGGAATATACACGCGGGAATATATAGGCGGGAATTTTCCCTGCGCCAAACTCTCCCGTATGAAATCTCATTTTGTTCCTAATCCGAGTAGAATTAACCGTAACCTTACACGCACCACGGTCACAGAACAGGTAAGTCGACAGAACCGAAATGGCGTGGCGATTTTCTTCGATGTGGGCGTGAGGCCCTTGTAACGTGCCTTCGTGTCTGATTGGCTACCGCTGTGCTGCGGAAGATCCCTAGTGGCCGGGCTGCCTGCCGGCTGAGGAGTAATGCCTGGTTCACGTGTACGCCGATCACGCAGAACAGGGCGGGAGACTAGAACAGCCAATCAGAAGCCGTCCTCGGTGTCCACGTGAGTAGCGCAGAAACGTTGAGCTCAACGCCGATATTTTCTGCTCGTGGAAAGAGCATAAGTCGCCGATATTACCCAGAAGTCAGCTGGTCCACATATTTTACGCTACTAATTTCTTGAATAATCTACTTGTATTGATGTAAATGTGTGGGATAGTTTAATGTACGTATTTATAATGAAATTCGTTAATATAACGTTAAATTGATTCAACATTTGTATTAAATAAACGTAGTTTGAAAATGAACCGACAGATAGCACTGCAGTGTAAAATATATTTGATTGTAAAATAAAATTACAATCTCTTGAAAAATAATTTCGTAAACAATTCTCACTATAATGGAATTAATAAACTAGAGTAGAAAGACGACAGTATCTAGCTTGTTATCTACAATTAGAGGCCCGGAAATTTCGCGGATTCGTCTGAGGACAAGTTAAACTGCATTCGCGTGTACCTGTGTGTTTGTACTTCCATTGGACCACAGTTTGTTAGACACGCCCTGAAAAACTTTCCACTAATAACGAACCTGCAAGGAAAATAGGAAACAAATCCCATGCTACCTGGTCTGTTGTAAAACTGGAGCAACAGCCAATGAACTACTAACTGAGGCTCGAGTGCACAGAGGATTGTGGAGTCTAGCTTGTCGCCGAATGAAGCCGCGAAATTACCGGGTCTTTATCTATAATGTGTTTTAGACTCTCGGAGTTAAAAATTACTAATTCAACAGCAAAATGGCTACGCGGTAAATCTGCTTACTTGTGAACAACCGTCGGTTCTGCCTGCTCTGTGTGTTTGGCATGATCGGCGTACATTGTGAACCAGGCATAAGTCTCCAGGCGCTGACTGGCGAACGGTGTCCCGGCATGTCGCGGACAAGTGGCGCCATTATGCTGGCGTGTGCGGCTGGAATTTACGGTATATAATCCATCAACGGTTACTTCACACTTTTCTGACGTCCTGATAAAGTAAGTTCTACTTCAAGGATAAACAAAGCTTAACTACAACCAAATACAACCAAAGGGCGACGCACCGAATTCGTGCCTACTCAGTTGTAATAATATTTTCCATGAGAACTATTTATTACTAGGTTCTACTAACACATATATTTTCTCGTTTTTTTTGTTCCTATTTAGTATAAATGAAATATTATAACTTATAAATTAACTATAAATAAAACTGACATTTAAAGGAAAATAAGATACTTATATGGATTTATTCCGGGGCGAACGAATATGTGGGTTTTCTCATAGTGCCCCCATGCTGCAAAGATGAACTGTGAATACGAAGACCTGCCTTTTGACCTCTACGACCATGGACCTTCGACGTGTATTATCGCTAACTGGTTGTCGCCAGTGCCGATTCTGCGATCGGGTTATCACCTATGTTTAAAATGCCCGTCAGCTTGAGAGGGCGGTCCTAACGAAGAGTCCTTTTCACGCGACGACGATCAATTGGGAAGCATGGTGGAAGCTTGCTGTAGTTCTGGGCACTTTTATTGCAAAGTGTTAGTAAAGTTTACCCAGGAAGCGATTAACTATATCGTGGGACCTGGATATATACTGTTTTAAAGCGAAGTTAATAAATATAAATGTTCGCATTTACGATTTTAGAGATAGGACTATAATAGTTCTGTTTAAAATCCATGAATATTTTTCTCACTTGCAATCTACACTTACCACCGCAAGCAGCACCGCAATTAGCACCACAATCAGCACCACAATCAGGGGTCATTATGGGTCAATGGGGTCGATGGGGTCAGACTTGTGAGGGGTCGGTCCCACAACAGGAGTCAGTTGTCTACTTTAAGTGTGGCCATGATTTATAGGTGAGCGAAGAACTTGTCTGGAAGAAACTGTTGAAGACATAACTGCACGCTAATGTGACCAAGGAACTAGCATCTAAAACCTGCATACCTGCCTGTGTGTGATGTCTCAACGCTCGCATGTGATTTGTCAGCTGCAATCATAAGGTAGTTTGGTGATTGACTGATCGGTATCTGCACAATGTATTAATGGTGCAGTACGATTGGTTCAAAGTCAATATGACGCTAGTATATTATAAGTAGGGATAGGGAAAATTCGCGACTTCATTTCAGGACAAGATAGATTTCAAACGCGTGTACACTGAAGTCACCTTTGCAATTGGATCAGAGTTTATTAGACACGCCCTGGACGACTCCGCGCCAACAGCGGACTTACAAGGGAAGAAGAAGCGAATCCCGTAATGTCAAATGTGTGGTAACACTGGGGCAACAGCCTATGAACAAACATGCGAAGGATTGTGGAGTCTAGCATACATGTCATTTAACTCACGAAATTTTCCTATCCCTAATTTTAAGCAGTAGGGAGGTAACCCGAGAGGTTTAGTTTGACAGCAGCTGAGAGGAAAGTGGATAGTTCAACTAGCTTCTGCCTTTTCACATAGATTCTTTTCTCGAGTTTTTGTTTTTAGGCATTCAAGATCATGGTGTTAAGGTCAAGACAGTCTGCATCTAATATGGTGGCGGTAGTCTGTAATGTATTATGCTTGTTGACTTTTATGTATTTTTCTAAGTTTTTATTTTTAAGGTCATTCAAGGTCATGGGGTCGAGGTAGTCTGCATATAACATGGCGGTAACAGTCTGTAATGTATTATGCTTGTTGACTTTTATGCATTTTTCTCGAATTTTGGTTTTTAAAGTCACAGGTCAAAGATCAATTGCTATTCGGCATGTCTTCCAAAATGGTGGATGGGTGATTTATACTAAGATGGCGGTCACCTACCAAGATGGTGGCCTCCAGTAATGTATAAACAAATGGCAAACGAAAAACAAATATGGTAGCCTCCAGTAACATATAAACAAATATGGCTGCCTCCAGTAGCACGTAAACAAATAACGAACGAAAAATCAAGATGGCGTATTGAGTATAGGTGAGGGGAGTGGGTGTGAGGGAGTCAGTCGTCTGCTGGAGTCGAACAGAGATGAGTAATTGGTTGTGCTGGAGGGACCTTCGGACATGTAAGGTTTTTGATTAAATTTTTATAAATTTTTTAAAGGAAATTTTTTAGGAAAAAAAGAGAAATTCATAGGGAAAAGAGGGGGAAATGGTTGCCGGAGTTAAAGGCCTTTTAATTAAGAAATTTTCTAAATGAAATTTTCTAAAAATAAATTTTAAAACGATTTTTTTAATTTTTTTAACGATTTTAACTAAATTTTTTAATAATACTTTTGTAGTTTTTTATTAATTTTTTTGTGATTTTTAAATTTTTTTGTTATATTTTTGCAATTTTCAGGTAAAAAGTTAAATGTCAAGGCCAAAGGTCATAACTACTGATCCCTGTCAGCATTTCTGGAAAAATGGGTCATTTCTGTGGACCCGTTTAGTAATTATTTAAATAATTTGTTATAATTTTTATAATACATTTTTTGGAATTTTTTTAGAATTTTTTGGAACTTTTTGGGATTTTTTGGAGTTTTCAAATGTTTTTCTTTTTAGTGTTTTTGAGGTCAAAAGTCCTTGGGGTCAAGGTCAAAGGTCACACGGGTCGGTGTTTGAAGGTCAATGATGTCCTAGACGGCAGTCGGGTGACGTCACAAGATGGCGGCTCCGGCTCCGACTCCCCACGCCCTTGCCCCAGACTTCCCATAATTATATTACTAACCATCAACATAAAATCGCCAGATATATCTTTAGGACAAATTTAATTATATTTTGTATCAGTAATATTCACAGAAGTGTTGCTATTATTATAGTTTCCTGTACTTGCAGGGGCAGTTGCACTATTATTAACTGACCAAATTATAAATACATAATTTTTTACCACTGCCTATTTAATCCTCCGAAAGCTACGGAAACTTCTGATTCGCTAAATTTTCAACATCGGGTACATATCTCCGACGGCGGGGAGAATTTATGAAACACTGGTGAGGCAAGCTTGCTTCCGGGTCGATAATCATTATCACCGTAGTCGCTCTCTCTCCCGCACAGTCCTTCCGCCCTGAACCAGCGGATACCGGCTCACGAAGCGGCAGTGCTGCCAAACTGTCTAGAGTACTTCAAAGGCCCTTACACAATAGGAAACTTTTAACATTTGTCTTTACATTTCCTTTGCGGGTGACGAAACTACCAATACACGGTACAATTGTAAAATCAGAGTTCAGACAATTGAACTTCGGTTCTGCGAGCCTCGTAAAATTGAGTATCTTACTATGTAAATCATTGTCATTATCTATGAATGCATTTTGCTTACCTTTCTTTTTTAAAATAGACTTAGAATTTATATTAAAAGTTTATTTTAAAACAAAAACTCACTTGCTTGCTTCATTCAAAATGTAAATTAATATATGTCCTAATGACGTTATATTGGTTTGCCCATTTATTTAATTTAAGACAAGCTTTGTTTAATATACCGAGATTAAAATCGCCCTACACTAAAAGGACACGCTTCCCACACAACCTCTGTTAGATTATCGGAAAAATGGCCGCTTGACTTTGACTTTAAACTTCTACTTTTCGAAATCATGAAGTTGAAAGTACTTGACTTTACCGTTGACAGTTCCATTGTGTCAAGTGCCATAAGAAACAACATGTCGGAAAACAAACGAAAAATAAAATCGTAAAGTCAAATGTTAGTTTTCAATTGTGTAAGGGCCTTAAGTCACGATACTGCACTCAAGCTACACTGTAAGGGCCCTAACATTTCGAGTTACAATTTCGTGATATGATAGGCCTAGATGTCACATACTAGGGCTAGTCATAAAGTGCGTTTCCCATTTTTACTACTCAGAAACAAAGCAACTCGCAACGACATAGGTATCCGCTAGTTTGTTGTTCCACCGATAGATGACGCCTAGGTGCACAAATCGGCAGAACAAACTGGACGCAGCGACAGTCGCAAAATGGCGAAGGTACAAAACGAGTTGTCATGGGAGTTGCGCGCGGTTATCCGTTTTCTGTGGGTAGAAAATACGGAACCTGCCAATTTTCACAAGAGAATTGTCTGTATACGGAAAGAAAGTGATGTATGTCCGTCAAATACAGAAATGGTGCCGTGAATTCGCAGAGGGTAGGACGAATGTGAAAGACGAAGAGAGGAGTGGCATGGACTTGGCACGTTCGGACTCTCATTTGTTTGGCAAGATTAAGAAACTTCTACGTGGCAGACGAAGTAAAAGACGAAGTGGTGAAACGGCTTGATGAGCAGGGCACCACTTTCTATCGTCAGGGAGTAGAAAACTTCACTTGACGCTATAACAAATACTTAAAATCAATTTGTTGAATATGTCGAAAAATAAAGGAATGGTACCGGAATGAAAAGGTGTTTTGTACATTCGCCCATTTCTACCCGTTCTCCTACAAAAAATTGGGAAACTTACAGATAAAGATACAGCTCGGAAATCTACTGTTTTGCACCCATATATGCATGTTATTGAATAAATTACATTTTTGCAGCCATAAAATTATTTCCCGTTATTATTGTCGCCTTAAAATGTTTACTACGTTGATCAAGTTGCGGAGGAATAGATCGGTTCTTTAAGAGCACTTACGTGCAGTTAATTTGCCTAAAGGTTTCCTGGCTACAGCCGCAGTTATAAAAGACTTCCAATGATAACGGGGTACACTCAGCGGAGATTGGTCAACACTTGATGGCGCTCTTTCCAAGAAGCGTTCCACTTCGAAAGATTCTACGCCCAGTTTCAAATTAAACTGGCTATTCTTCTAAAGCTAATACGGTGCGTGTTCCCACAAGATATCGCCTGGCGCAGGCTTTATTTTTAGTATATGCATATGCGCCTATTCCCAAACAACCTAATGACATTGTAAAATAACCTGTTTATTACTCTACATGCATTCATACATGCACGAATCACTACAAATAGTATTTCATATCAACGTATATTTTAGCCCGCATTCTGAAGAAAAGTATGCATGTTATATAAACTGTTAAAAATATATAGTAATTTTCTTTATTTTCATAAATATTTCGAAATTGCAGAAAAATTTCCTCCTGAGGCTTTACAGACGTTTTGAAGTAGCTTTTCGTATCTTCTTTCAGTTTGAATCATCTAATTTCTGTACGTAAGTTAGTTTTCATTATGTGTACATTTCTAAAACGGTAAAATTGTGATTTTGACAAATATTTAAGTAAACGCTTTGCGCTCATTTTTTTTTTCCGTTGAAAAAGTATTCACTGATGATATCTAGAATTTGAACCGCACGTTACATGGAAAATAAATAAATAAATAAAATATCGAAATTCTCCATGGCCAACGCTTTTAAGGGGGAGTGTTAGATATGTGCCGATGTCTAGTTACGCGAATTTATATTTATGGTATTTCAGGTAAGGTCAAAGTATTTCATGCAAAAATAATTATAAAAATTATAAACAATAACATTTTGGAATATTGAAGAAAAGTGTATGTTTTTTAGTTTCTTTATAAAAAGCTATATAAACAACACCACTGTTTATTACTTAACGAAGAAAATGTCATAGGTTCATATGAGATATTAACTCTGCCAATACATAAACGTTTAACTTGTAGGAAGTTTTAACAGTCATATAAATAATTTCAATAGTCACTGTATGTGGCATCTTTCAATCTGCCAAAGACTACGTTATTCAAACAATTTTTTGTGTATGAAAGTGACCTCGTTGTGGCATTCTCCCATGTTTCTAGAAATCATAACAGCTTACAAATTATTTATTTGCGTGACCGTTAACGAACACTAAGCTGTGCAATTAAACACTACACCATTAACGATATAGTCGGAGCTTTCATATCGTTTGACGTAAAGAGAGCTCTGCTTACTGCTGCGCTCTGCACGACACAACGGAACTACAAGGACTATGCTCGCGATGTCTTCGAACAGCGTTGGCAGCTCTGGTTGCTAGCTCGCTTTCGAGTGTCCACTGCCACGGGCCTCGAGCCATAAAGAAAATAAAGTACTAGAACCAGCCTCGGGCCTTGGGCGATAGGTTTCTGGCATTAGCAGCTACATTTGAATTTTCTTTTAATAAGATACATGTCTGTTTTGTTCTCGGCCAGTTATGCTGATGTGACTATGAAATAAAAAAAACCGAGCAGCGCTCGGCCACTAAAAGCACATCTCAAAACCTACTTGTTGAAAAACTGTAAGCTAATATTGGTTTCAGATTACGTCTGTACTCTACAAAATGGCACCTTATATTATGGTTTCTGTAACTTGTTTACGAAAGAAAATGACTAGGTATTGTCAAGAACGTACAGCAGCTCTGATACGTAGAGCAAATAATTTTTATTTGCTATTTAATGATATTTGTATTTGTTACGTAGTATTAAAATTCTCTGTTATTTAAAAGAAACTAACGCTGTGATCTCAGAAACATTATGGTGGTGTATTGGGAGCGATATTCCCGTTCTTTTGAAACAGTATATCGGCTTTTCTAAATTTGATTTGAAGTGACAACGTTCTGGCAGAGTTTGAATACAGAATGCTTCCCTTTTATTTTTTATGTCTGATGGAATTCAGTATTTATGCTATATACTTACGACAAATCCTGCAAATCAGAATTGCTTTCAAATTATGACACACTAAAAATATACTATCATATATTTGACACTGCATGCACTGCATACACCAGTACCAGTGGCGTTGCAAGAGGAGGGGGGGGGGCTATGGGTGTTGTAACCTCTCCCCCACCTTTTTTTACCATACGGATATCAACTATTAGAATTAAAATTATTAATAATCCTTTCATTTCGATAAAATCGTAATTGCTGTTAACCATGATGCATGATATTAGGCTATATTTGTTCTAATAATTTAGAGAAAACAGGGAAAAGCAGGAAATTTCATATGACAGAGAAACGTCAGGGAATTTCATAGACAGGGAAACGTCAGGGAATTTCACATGACAGGGTAACGTCAGGGAATTTCATGACAGAGAAGCGTCAGGGAATTTCATAGACAGGGAAACGTCAGGGAATTTCACATGACAGGGAAACGTCAGGGAATTTCATAGACAGGGAAACGTCAGGGAATTACACAGGGAAACGTCAGGGAATTTCACATGACAGGGAAACGTCAGGGAATTTCACATGACAGGGAAACGTCAGGAAAATGTCAGGGAATTTCCTCTTACGTCAAGGAAAATGTAAATAATTGCTATTCTACAAAATTAGTTAGTAGTGTGAATGCAGGATGATGTAATTATGTGCATATGCATTTTAATATTTCTAATTTTACGATTGTGAACTAGCAATAATACAGCGTTGCCAAGTGTCACAGGCTCTAAATATAAGAAATAAAGTGTTTGCGTATTTGTAATGGGCACTCCAGTGAAGTCAATAGCGGATATTGCGAGAGATGTTAATGAGCTGAATAAAACATTGGCACTGCTGGATTGGTCTGTTGCAGTATATATTAATTCAACTTCACTAATAGCATTTTATTTTTTTTAAGTGTTAGAAAAATACTGTATTTGAAGTTTTCGGTTTTGAAAACAGGCCAGAGATACTGATAAGAGTCTGTCTCGAAAACAGGGAAAATTAGGGAATCCCAAAATATAATTTCAGTCTTAACACATACGACAGCACCACTAATGCCAGTATAACCTCCCTCCCTCCCTCCCTTCAGTAAGTGTAACCCCACTCTTGAGAAATTTCTGGCTTACGCCACTGAATCGATACTAGAAACTGTCTTCATACAGAATTTATTACGAAATGTATTTTAGGAATATTATAATTCAAGTACACATTAGTATTTTCATGAGTACTTTAAAATCTGCAATAATATCCTAGTAGATTTCAAATCACTAATGTGAGTCTTGATCGGAACCTATATCTAGATTTATACTACATAGTTGATACTCAGATTTGCCAATATCTCTTAGTATGGATATATTATTTACGTTATGTGGGAAATATTATAAATTAGATATTTACTGACACCCAACTGTAACAAAGAGTGAGAGAAAAAAAATTAACATCACGTATTTCATCGTATGTATATAGAGTATATTGCTTCAGAAATGTTTAATAGGCTCAATGTCTGTATTCCCTTATTAGCGGAGATGCCAACTTTTAGCAAATAAATACCGTGATTTGTTGTATTTCCAAAATACTTCAACTAGATTCTCTTTCATAACTGGATGATTTTAACTGGTGCTGGTTTTAAGCGTCTGCCAGCGAATTACAGATGTTTACTCCTAGATTAACCTAAATGTGGTTGGCTTGGTCTACTAACAAATGTTTTCTTATCAAGACAAATCTCTAATAAACAAAGGAATGCTGAAGTTGCGCACATAGATATTGAACTGTATGTGGCGCGGAATACTTTTCACAAAATTCAGGTGACCCTACGCATTAGATATTAAAAGCATGCGTAAGATATCATAAAATAGATTCGTGTCTTCAGAACGTTTCTATATTGTTTAAAACACTGCACATTTTTAGGCGAGATATTTTGACGAACTCTTGACATAATCAAGTAATCGTTATGTATATATTACGTACATTAAAGTAAATATAAATGCCGTATTCGAACTCGACATCTCAAGTTGCGATATCACTTTGCGAGAATCGTTATATTACTTTGTTGTAGTTAAGAAGAGCATGTAAATTATCGCTAGATTCATAGTCAACACAAATAAGATTCTTCTTATATAAATAATGAGAGCTTACTTTCCTCAACATCGGTGCAATTAATGTTTAAATAATTTCTCAAAAGCTTTGATGGTAGGTAGGACTAGTCGCCTCATTGAAAGCAATATCAATAGAGGTGAAACCAGAAACATATGTAACAGTAGTGAGACAATTACAAATACACACGTGCTTTACCCGGGACTCGAACCCAGAAAACTTCGTACCATAAGCTAGTGTGCAATCAAACTGCATTACGAAGGTCGGATTCGAGCATCAACTTCGAATTTAATCAGTCTAATGTTTCGAATGTCAGGGTTCAGTAACCCAAAATATTTACAGGGCCATCATTTTGAAAATTAAGTGTCTGAGCCACTTAAAACACTTAAGTTTACATGGCCTACCATGGCACTGTTTGTGTGCAGAATTTGGTCAATGTCGGTTGATTAGTGCCTCAGATATGACATAAAAACACCATGTTTTTCACGTGACGCTCTTCACAAATGGAACAATAGTGTTATGTATTAGCACATTATATGATTGTATGCCACCAGTATACAAAGTAATGCTAAAACCGATTGCATAAATTCGTAGATATAGCACACTAACCTAAAATGTATTTATAGCCACCACTAAACATGTCTGCCACACTGAAAAATACTTATAGTTATATGTCCTACCACAATACCAGTTCTTTGCCAAATTTTGGTACGAATGGGTTTATTGTTTCCCGATATATAGGGGGGAAAAAAACTTAGTTTTTATTGTGGGGCTAACTTACAAAATGACAGAGAAATGAAGCTCTGTATAGACAATTTTGATGATTGTAACTGATACTGCCAGCATACAAAGTTAAGTTGGAAATTGGTTCGTTAGTAAAAGATGCTAAGCTGAAATATTTATAGAGCGACCATTTTGAAACATACTTAAAAAGTAGCAGTTTACGCCATGTGCTGCAGTGCAAACTGTTTGACCAATTTGGTTGGAATCGATCAATTGTTTCCCGAGATATTACATAAAAAATTAATTTATTCGTGTGGTGCTATCTTGCAAAATGACGGACAAAATATGATCCGTGTAGACACAGTTGATAGTTGCAATATCTACTGCCTGCATACAAATAAGTTAGAATTGATTACATGATTTCGACGATATAACATTCTAAGCTAAGCTAACTATATGACCGCCATATAGAAAATATGATGGCACTAACTTACAAACTGGCTATGTGTTAGCACGTTGATGCTTGTAGTAGACACTTTTAGCATACAAAATTTGGTTGAAATTGGTTGAATGGTATAATTGTTATCCAGCTATAGTAATAATATTTTAAAGAGGTAAAGTGAGTTTGTTTGTTAATATGCAACAGCTGATCTCGGAAATTACAGGGCCGATTCTTATAATCGTGTCACTGTTAAAAAGCTACATTCTTCCAGATGGGCATAGGCTACGTTTAATTACGAAAAAAAATTCCTTGAGAAATTTCAAAATTTGCAAACTATGTCGGAGAAAAATTAGCTACTTTGTTCCTTTCTAAGCTTGTTCTACCAAAACTACATGGCCGATCTTATTATTATTTCACTGTGAGAAAGCTACATTCTTCCAGATGGACTAAGGCTATGTTTAATTTTTAAAAATCCTTGACAAATTAAAACATTTGTAAACCAAGTCGGGGTAAAAATGAGCTATTTGCTTTGGGTGCTTTCTAAGCATGCTCTACCGAAACCATTAAAGATAAATTGAAACAATGTTACAAGAAAGTGTCGCAGGTAGTCGTGGGTAGTCACGGGTAGTCACAGATAGTCATGAGTAGTCACAGATAGTCACGGGTAGTCGCAGGTAGTCGTGGGTAATCACGGGTAGTCGCAGGTTGTCGCAAGTTGTCGCGGGTAGTCACGGGTAGTCATGGGTTGTAACAGGTATTCACGGGTCGTCGTATATATAGGTAGGTCTATGTATTTAAATAACTCCATAAAACCTGAGCGAAGCGATGGTGGGCTGCTAGTACCAAATAAGGCTAAAATATTTATATGGCCACCATTTTTAAATAATAATTCTAAATAAGTTCAATTACGTACGTTTACCTGACCTGTCATAGTATGACGCACTTGTCAAATTGTATGATAATTGCTGTGATAGTCTTCGATATATTATGTAAAATCTTTATTTTTTCATTTTATTATATCTTTCGAAATTGCGGTCTAACAACTTCAACTTAAAAATTTAATGCTTACATGATGTTCTGCGAGCATACAAAATTTGGTTTAAATCAATCGAATGATTCTCGAGATATGACACATCACCATAAATAATAAAATGGCCGACATTTTGAAAGGAAGTTCTTGGCGTTGTCGAAAACTATAAAAGTCAGGTGTCCTTACTAAGTTTGTACTGTATATAAACCGAGTTTTGTTAAATCCGCTCAACGCGTTCAGATCTTGAAAACGAGGGGATACACATGTAGACACAAGTCTTTGTTTCCTTCGGAAACTAAGTTACACTTGCAGGTCAATACCATAAGTTTTCAAGTGAAATAATGAAGGCTCACAGATATGTCGGATGAAATATAATACATCATCCTTGCTTATATTATGTGGAAACAGCAGTCTTCGTATACATTATATTCAATTGCTAAACATCACACAATTTTTAATGGAAAACTAGGCTTAACCCCATAAATATACACATTTATACATACACATGTACACACATACACATACATATGCATACATTCACACACATACCTACACATATTATCACACACAGATACATACAGGCCCGTTCACAGGATATGAAAATGAGAGGTTGTGGGTGTGGTAGGGACAATGCTATGTTAACTTCGTTATCAGTATCAGTTGCACAGTGAACATAGTTTTATGATACAGCCAACTTATAAAGCCCAAAACACTCATTTTTTGAAAATGTTCTCACTGCACAAAATTTTTTGTTTCATTAAGTTTCTACATCTCCCGCTTTATTCATTATCACCGCCCCCCTAAAAAAAAATTCACTTTCCGATATTTTTCCAGAAATGTGAATGGTGGTCGAAACTTCCTATTGACAAATATATTAACAAGTAAGCAAATATAATTTGTTAACTGAATCCCAGTTAATATTTAGGAAACATCATCCGACAACAACTGCACTTCTGTTAGCCATAGATGGACATCAGAGACCAGCTGCATAGTAGATTTGTATTCGAGTCGGAGCCAATATCCTCAAATTACCAACTTTAAAAGTTATATTGTAAGAAAATATGGCAAGTGAATAAATGTTTGCGCGCGATAGTATTTAAATTTAGCAGTCACTTTGACTTGACTATATACAGTTATTAATATGCCCCAGGTCGCACTCCTCGCGCTTTTAAATTTATTCACACTTTGACGATAATTAATAAGGCAAGTTAATCCGATGTTGTTTCGTTTTGAGACGTTGAAAACTTTGGTGCTTACGCAGAAGCAACGCTTAGTTGTAGCTAGTTAGCGGTTAACTGAGCATTGCTCAAAATTAACTTTTACAAAGAAATCACTGCCTCGAAATGCATATACGCTCACATAAACACACCCCGGCGTGCATACAGAATTACTGACTGTGAGACAGTAAATTATGCGAGATCTTAGCACCAAAATAAAAGTTCACTGTTGAAGCTGGCGGAAACTCAGACCGGTTTCATTTCGTTTTATACACATAAAAACTTCTGTAGGCCCTATCACAGTTTAATATCTCGGTATCACATAGGCTACGTCATATAAGAGTACTGTTCAGTGGTACGTGTAAGGCAGTGTTGATTTTTACATGTGATTGGAGGGCACGCAGTGGTCCAAAAGAAGAAAAGATGGGTTTAGAAGTTAACTTCAAACCAACCAAGTTAGTTCATATAAATCGCTAAAGGAAATAAAATTATGTCTTGTCCTTTAACTGCAAAATAAAACAATTTCTTTAAGAAATGTAAATCTTATTTGTACACTACTTATATCCTACGACACATATCCAACACTCCTACACTGTAAAAAGCTGTATAACTACGTACGTTAATGTAAATATAGAAGCCGTATTGCGATATCGCTTTGCGAAAATCATTACATGTTGGAGTTTAAGAAATGCTAGAAATATAGATACATTTGTACCTGGAACAGATACGTTAAAAATGATATTTATTTCAATTTTGGATTCGTATTCAACTACCTCCGTATAAGTTATTTCGTATGAAGGTACAAAAGGTGTAGAGAATTATATATGTAAACTTAAAAAAAACCATACATGATTTAATTAGAATGAAACATATTTATAACTGTGAAAAGGTTCACGTCTGTATTTTGTACTAGTTTACACGGGGTTTGAAAATTTTGAGACATAAATGACCAGTGCAATAAATTTCTATGGCGCGAGTCGAGGAACCACCTCCGGCCGGTCGGGAGTGCGTGAGTGTTAAGGTGGGTACACACTTGAGCATTCGTTCGTGCGCGCTAGGTTCGTTCTGTTCGTGTGCGGTGTGATTCGCCTAGTGAATACCTGTTCGCCGGCGCGCGCGAAAGAGCCGAACGCTGTCGAACTACTGTCGGTTTTTTTTTTTTTGGGCGTGCTCAAAGGAAGTCAAACGTTCGCCTGTGCCTAGTGCGTGTGCGTGTATTCGGGCTAGCGCGGAGTGTTCGCTGCGAATCATGGAGTGAGTGGCCTGCCGAATAATGTTTGCGGTTAATTAGCATTTACGAAGAGAATCCTGAAGTATGGCACCCTCAGCACGGGCTTTATTATAATAAAGTCACAATCCACGATGCGTGGGTTAATATAGCCTAACAGTTTGGATGTTCTGCCGCAGAAGTTAAGAAGAAAATGGACAGTATGCTCGCTAGCTTCCGTCGTGAGAAAGCGAAGGGATAGAAGAGTGTTAGGGCTGGCAGAGGTAAGTCAACAAATTATGTTGAATGAGAATGTTAATATGGATGCAACAATGTTGACTAGTTTTGTAAATTCACGCACGCAAGGGTAAAATGAACAAGACATATTTACAAACTTTGTCCTATATTTTGTTAGTTAAATCTAAATGCATATGTATATGAAAATGGTGATAGGTACACAAATTAACTGACTAAATAAAAATTACAATAACAATACACCCCGGCATCGGTAATTCATAATTGCATTTCCACAATCCTATTCTTTGCAGATAACTATTTTTATGGCCTCTCGAAGCACAGAAGAGGAACATACCACATTAACGGACTTGTTTCTATTGGTAGGTGCACGCGAGGTTTACACATCACAATTGTTTGCATTCAAGAGAATGGCTTTCGTTTCGGACAGAGACGAATCGAGAAACACTGTCAACTCTATGGACATGGATGTAAGTAACCATCTGTAGTTGAACGTCAGACAATACATACAAGCATAAAGGTTATAAATAAACAAACATAAAGAAATAATTATATGTAACCAACAAAGCAAAAGTTATTGTAACACGTTTCTCTAGTTATAGTACACAAAATGAGCAAACGTATTACGGATATCTGTCGCTTTTTGTGTCGGCCTTCGCGGCACGACCTTTATTGGGAAAAGTGACTGCACGTCGTCATTGTTTCTGCGCCCTCCACGTACCTTGCACAAATTCACCATCATCATTTTCATTATCGAAAATTCCTGGTGGCGTGTACAGATTCCTAGAAGTGTGATTTCTTCTGAGGAAGTTGTGCAAGTGTGCTATTGTCATTACGATAGTTATCGCTCTGTCTGGCTGCAAAAGCACGGGTTTTCGTAGTACTCGGAATATAGCACTGGCAATACAAAATCAGAAGTACTCGGTGAGGAGCCTACCATGCAAAAGGAGACTCGTGTGATGCACGAGATGTATTTGCGAGGGACACCACGAAACACAAATCAGCAAAGGAATTAAAGCGTTTGCAACCACAAACAGCAGGCGACCCACGCGTTTCCGAGGCCCTTGATGCATTACAATCTGCCATTGCAAACATACAATGAGAACCAAACGACTGTGATGTGTATGACCAATACGTGGCCAGCAGACTAGCGGAATACACAAAGAGGGCAAAGGCTATTGTTCAACACAAAATCAATGACATCCTCTTTCACGCAGACATGGGTGACTTCGACATAGTACCATAATGCAGTGCTCCATTACCTTCCAGCTCACATTTATCTCAAAGTTCGGGCTATGTTACACATCATGAAAGAACATCATGAAAAGGATGCATGCACATCATGAAAGAACGAATTCACAAGGTTCATATCCCAATTCTACACTAGCCCCACACAACGCATTTCATGTAGACCAGCATATGCCTACACAACATCGACTATCTTCTGTTTACTCATCAACTTCTGCGGCACATGCACCGACATATGGAGCAGCTTCTCCCACTGGCCATGAACCACGACCTCCAGATGCAAGAAAACGGGGCCGGCGGAGAGAATGGAGCTTTGTGGATTAATCACAATTACATATTACTGAGCTAGTGTTGTAACAAGGAATCATTTAAGTACAATACTAAGGTGTAGACATATTTTGTTTGATTTGCAGAATTACACAATGCAGAACCATCAGTAGGCTATATGATATCTTTTTGGTATTATTTACAATTTCTTAATGATGCCGTGTTGCAGTGAAGCAAAGTGTTTACAATAGCAACGTCCTGGAGGTAACAAACATAATTTATATTTTGTGAAACATTATAGTCAGGCCTATCATATTGTTAATATACCTACCTTAACCAAACACCTAAAATACTATGCTAATACTTTGTTTGCTTCGTGGCTCAGATGAACTGCAGTCGTGAATAAATTATGCTTACCTTAAATGTTTGAGTGCTTCGTTTAGTGCCACACAGGTTTCCATAACACTACCACTAATACATTGTTTGGATATCTTGAACAGGTACGGCAAGCTTGTAAATGAGTCCCCAGTTGCTAGGAAACGTAACGTAAGTGCCGAACATCTTTTACTGGTATTGCACTGCGGAACTTTGTGTCCTTCTTCCCAATTGTATGGCCGACAAGGTTAATTAGAAGTGCAAAGTCTTGAGACGACATTCGTGTGAAATTTCGAAAATATCCTTCGTCCAAACCCTTTAATAGCATAGTATTTTGTCAACCACAATACAGCCGCCTCGCCTACATTTTTCTCTGTCTCGTTTTCCTATTTTCACTTAATTTACACAGCACAAATAATGTACCTGCTGCCACCGTCAAATCCACGTCACTGGCGTAGTAAGGGGCAGCCGTGGCGCAGCGGCTAGCGCACTCGCCTCCCACAAGGGGATCCGGGTTCGATCCCCGGCGGATTCGCTCCCAGATTCTCGCACGTGGGAATCGTGCTGGACGACACCGCTTGCCGGCGGGCTTTCTCGGGGAACTCCCGTTCCCCCAGCCCTTGCATTCTAGCGCCGCTCCAACCTAGAGTCTCATTTCATGTCGTGTTCAGGGATGACGGGCACCTACTGGTCCCGGTTGGAAAACCCGTCACTCGGAGGATGTTGCCCAGCCCTGGGTTCACCCCCCCCCCCCCAATACACATTTATTTATTATACTGACGTGGTATAGCGGGAACTAAATGAGCACTTGCGAACGGTCAGAACGCTCGGCGTGTTCGGACGAAATATTGTTCGCGTACATTCCGGCTGTTCTCTTCGTTCGGAGCGAATTGCTCCAGTGTGTACCCACCCTAAGAAAATTGGCAACAGCGTCCGTGCTGCACCTCTTTTTTTTTTGTTACGTTTTGCAGCTTCTATCCCATTTAAGCGACGATAGTGTTACCTAGCGAGAAACTCGTGAACTGCGTGCGTGCAATTTCGTTTGTATCTGCCCTCGCATTACGTAGATAGCTCTGCACGCAGATTACAAGTAAATATGGCGTCCAATATTCCCCCTTAACTCGCGTCGCGAACATAGCTGTAGGCTATTCACGGTAAAGTGAGCACTTTTGAAAGCTATCTCAATTGGAATAATAATTAACAAATGTATTTTATTGTAGTCCTAGGCGTTAACTTCCGAGCCCGATGGATTTATACATGACAATATTTATATTAAAAAAGTGTTTAAAGGATAAAATATTGCTGAAAAGAAAAAGCAACCAGTGCCTCAAAAGTGCTCATTTCACCGTGAATAGCCTGTAACATCGCGTGAGTAGTCCTCGGTTTGGCCGCGGCATAGGCTGCTTTTTCGATGGATACACGTGTAAATTCCACTGTAGGCTGTTCACGGTAAAGTGAGCACTTTTGAAAACCCTGCTTAAGATCTACTTGTATGCACACTGTGTAATTCTCCCGCCTTATGTAAAATTAACATCGTCATGGGCCTCTTCGCTTTATTCACGCATCGATCAAGTGAAACCGTGAAATTATCATAAAAGTAAAAAGTAAATATTTTAAAAAATCTGCTCTTTTTAACACTTCGATGCATTAAAAAAAGAACAGAGAACGAGATAAATAATTTAATTCTACACAAATGGCTACCTAGCTTCGACGTTAAGATATGGAACTATTTTCCACCCATCGTTACCAACTTTACTGGGTGCATGTCACTCAATGCGTCCGTTTCAATTTATGGAGGTAGGAGCAGTGATTTTTTTTCTAAGGTTGATTTCAAAGGTGCTCACTTTATTGTGAACAGCCGTTATAGGCTGTTCACGATAAAGTGAGGATTTTTTATGGCCCTTTCAGTAGACATTAACTGCTAATAAATATTTTTTACTGCACCTCTAGAAGCTAAATCTTGGGAGTGGTGAAATGTATACACTGTGTTTATTAGTCTCATTGCAATGTTTATATTAAAAAGAGACAGAAAGATATAAATCTGTTGGAAAGAAAAATTCAGCAGGGCCTTAAAAAGTTCTCACTTTGCCGTGAATCGCCTATACATGTAATGCGATCAATACAGACGCCGAGGATTCGTGTTCCCGGTTGTGGCATTTGTCGGGACGGGCACTCTCGGCGTCATCAGTTGAATGGGGCCGAACACGCACACACAGATGGTGGTGGGTACGTGGTAAAGGGGGAGTCGAGCTTGCCTGTCGGAAGGGAGTGAGGGGCGGAAAATTACGTTACTCCCGTGTTTACGTTGCGAGGCGTCTGGCGTGGTTTGTATTCCCCCGGGGGGCAACGGACAGTCGAAACTCAGAACACGCGAATCTCGCGACCGCCGCTTACAGCAAGCCACGGACACGCGATCGAGCTGACAGGAGCCCGCCGAAAACTGCGTATGTTCGGGATCAGGGGGGGGGGGGGGAGGATCGTATAAAAAGTCTTCAACCAGGGCGTTACTATAGGCTATTCACGGTAAAGCGAGCACGTTTTAAAGCCTACTGAACAGCCAGTCATCACTAATAAATACATTTCATCGTAGCTTCAGGCTTTAACTTTTGAGAATGCTGAAAACTATTCGCTGTGTTTACTAGTCACGCGGCTAAGTTTATATTAAAACGTAGCAGAAAGATTCGAATCCAGCTCAAAGGAAAAATTAAGCAGGGCCTTAAAAAGTGCTCACTTTACTGTGAATAGCCTATACTCGCGAGAGGGAGGCATTCCACTTACTTGCGACAGTGCTGAGGAGAGGGTCTTCCAATTTACAGCAACAGATTGTACAACATGCAAAAATCATTTTAAAAAATTGTACATAAGCTACCAAAATTGTAAAGTGTGATTTACGTTGCTTATCAAAGAATAATGCGTATATTTGGTAACATAGTGAAATATTTACTATCAATACTAATTATTTAAATAATAACAATTATTAACAGTCTATTTGCAATCACTATCAAATAATATTTCCATTCTAAGTATATACTTCAGAGAGCACAATTTGCGATCCCTCTCCCCCCCCCCCCCCCCCTCGGCCCAACTTTGTCAAGCTAAACCATCATAATAATTACTCTGGTTTTATGTAGCAAATTAACTATAGTCTATTCGTGGTTTCTTCACACTTTATGAAACAAACCTTTGAACAATCACCGCATGTTTAAGGTGTTTAGTTCTTTCCTAAATATGCAATGTATCTCAAGTATTTTATACCGTTGTTAACAAAAAGTAACTTACACATTATTTTTCGTTAAATTAAAGTTTTACCTATATTTTACTTATAAATTATAATATTTCAATTATAATAGATATGAACAAAAAACAGTGAGAAAACGTGTGTTTTGATGTCGCCTAGTAAGAAGTTCTCATGCAAAATATTAGTACAACTGAGTGCGCACGAATTCGGTGCGTTGTCCTTTGGCGTAATTTTATAGACTTGGTTAAACCTTGTTTGCATGAGGCGGAGGAATATCCTTGAAGTATAACTTTAGTAGGGCTTCAGAAAAATGTGAAGTAACCGCGAATGGATTATATCTATGATTGTCCCTTCTTAGTTTTTGTACGTTCATCTTTCAAGAACCCGTAGACACAAGATAATTTGTTTGGCATTAATTACGCCTCACACAATCGTACGGGAATCATTCCACAGCAATATTGGACTCTTCATTTATCTATGTTATTTATGTGTGAAAAAAAAATTCCGAAATTACCCCTACCCCCAACTAGCTCTAGGCCGTTCACGGTAAAATTAGCATTTTTGAAAGCTCTACTTATGATCTACTTATATGCACGTTGTTTAGTCTTGCGCCTTATGTAAATTTTAGAATTGTCATGGACCTGATCACTTTATTGATGCGTCGGTCAAGTTACACTGTGAAATTATTATAAAAGTAAATATTTTACAAATCTACGCATTTTTACACTCCGGTGCATTAAAAAACAGAGCGCGAAAGAAATAATTCAAGTCTTCACAAATGCTTACTTAACAATTTTTATTCGACGTTGGGAAATGGAACTACCTTTCCTCCATCATTACCAACTTTAATGGGAGCATGTCACTCAGTGCGCTCGTTGAAATATATGCAGGTAGGAGCAGTGACATTTTTCTAAGGTTGATTTCATAAGTGCTCACTTTATCATGAACAGCCTTTATTGACCTTACACAGCAGTACAGTCATAGCAAATGAACTACGAACTCGTATTTGTGTCACGATGTAGACTTTGACAAATTCTAAATTTTGGCACAATTAAAACAGTGACGTAATTATGAGTTAGTAGTTCCCTCGCCTTGTGTGTACTGCTGTGTAAGAAGCATAGCTAGTTATGTATATATGGGGTAATTTCGGAATTTTCAGGGCCACGGTGGCTGAGTGACTAGACTTCTCGCATCCCACCTGGGCGGACCGGGTTCAATCCTCGGCTGGGCCACTCCCGGATTTTTCGTAAGTGGGAATCGTGTCGGACGATGCCGCTGGTCGGCGTTTCCCCCGCCCTTGCATTCCTGCGCTGCTCTGTATTCGCCTCACTTCACCTCCTTCGGCTCTCAAGACTTCGATGTTAAGAATTGCCCAAATCTCTCCTCTCCGACAGGTATAAAACCCGAGAATATTCCATATGGTGGGAGAATGGGGGGAGAGTTCCCCTTAATACTTTGATAAAGGTTGTTCACGATAAAGTGAGCACTTTTGAAATTAACCTTAGTAAAATGTTACTATCCCTACCTGCATATATTTTAACGGAAGAACTTAGTGACAAGTACCCAGTAAAGTCGGCAACGATGAATGGAAAGTAGTTATATATGTTAACTTCGAATAAAAAGTGCCAGTTAATCATTTGTGATAATTTAGATGATTTCTTTCACTTTATGTTTTTTAATGCATCTATTTGCAGATTTGCAAAACATTTTCTTTTTTAATATTTTCACAGTTACCCTAGACCGACGCACGAATAAAGCGACGAAGCCCAGTAGATCTTAAGCAAGGCTTTCAAAAGTGCTCATTTTACCGTGAACATTCTATATCTGTAAATATTAACAGATATTCAAGACACACTAGAAGTTAACCACTTATATCCACGACTGGAGGAGTACCGCAGTTCTGTCGTCTTGTATTCCCACTTACCACTCTCCTATTGTTCCGTGCCACGCTTGACACTACACAACATCATACAGCGTTCATTATTGGTCGGCTGGCAGATAATATAGTGTCGAGTTCACAGTTTTACAATCAAATGTTCATTCATACTCAACACTGTTTACATTCCATAGTGTTCATCTGCGTATAATCATACAAATATCTATTTTTTGTACAATAAAATGTGTGGTTGGAGTGTCGAATAATTGGTGTCTAAATCATGATAGGCTGTTCACGGGAAATTTATCACTTTTGAAGCCCTACTTACTTTTTTCCCCATCAGCCCTTTTGTATCCTTCCACTATTATTCGAATTAATACTACCAAGTAAGTAATAAACACTGTGTATATATTTCACCGGACTCGAAAGTTAACGTCTAAGATTACAATAAAATGCATTTATTGACTATTATTCCAAATGAGAGGGCTTCAAAAAATGCTCATTTTGCGCAGCGGCGTGTGGTGAACTGTTGCAAGGTAAGCTGTGTTTTGCTCTGTGCTATACCTAATCGTTTACTAGTTTTCATATAAGCCACTTAAACGTAGTAGTGCAATTGTGGTCACAGCACTGTCTTGTGTAATGGGTGCCTCGCCGCTCTCTCGTGAGTGGCCGCAGTATACTTTAATTCGCCCAGCTTCACTCAGGTTACTGGTTCTTGCTGCGTGCGCCGAGCACTGAGAAAACACCGGCTTACCTTGCAATACTTCATGATACGCCACTACTTCACAGTGAATATCCAACGAAACTGTGAAAACCCTTGAGATGCAACATTCTCGCGTCCTGTGGTGCTCATTGTAACATACTTCAAGTACATTAGTAGTTTTTGTAAGCCGATATTGTCAGGTTAACTTCATACATTTTTATTTGCAGCGCCAATTTATACAGTCAATAATTATTTCCATTATGTGTGATAGTTCATTCAATTTTATACTGTGAGCCAACCTCTGTGTATAGGTTGCCAGGGAGTCTGTTTATTTTGGAAGACAGCAGTTTCATTTCACTAAATGAAAATTAATTTTTATGTTAATGTTCATGGCTTGCTCCAATGTGATAAAATACTGAATATGTTTTAATATTAATAAATTTTGTTTTCAACAGACATCTCTGCCACTCGGATGGTAAGTTGATCTAAAATAATAATTAAAACTAGGAATTTTTTCGTGCTTTGTTTCCACTTTCACTTCAGAGGTCTGAAAAAATAATACTCTAGAACTAAATCTATCCTGAGCTTAATAATATGTTGATGTACTTACCCGTGCAACCGTACATACGATTTGGACAAATTCTACAATTCTGATTTTGATTACATCTGAGAAATGCGTATTAAATTATGATATATGAAGTATTACTTATTTAAGGTATTCAGACGGAATTCACAATGAAACTATATTCGTATAATTTTTGTGTTTAGGTATAGATATATATCTAAAGGCTGTTCACGGTAAAGTGAGCACTTTTTAAGGCATAAGTCTTCCCTTTCATCCAATTTCCATGTTCCTGCAGGTTTTTTTATATAAACATTGCAATAAGACCAATAAACACAGTGTATACATTTCATCACACTCTATTGGGAGGGACAGGGGTGGCGGAAGGTTTTTTCGCAATTGGGGGGGGGGGGGTGGACAACTTTAATAGTTGCCTTCGGTCATAACCTTGATTTTTGCAATGTGTTATGGATCAGAGGACAATCCAGTATTTCTGCCTTGCACAGTAAAGGTTTGCATAGTTTCAACCAATTAAATTAGACTTCTAAAAAAAAAAAATTGCTATAGGTATTTGTTGCAATTTCGAAATTTTATTTTTTGCAAATTTTTACTATGATAATAGATTTTTAGCCTTTCAGTCATACAGTTTGGAGTATGATTCTGAAGCCATACACGGGGAGTGTTGGAAGATATGTGCTAATACTTATTGTACACACGAACGCACCAGCACATAAAAAAAAAAAAAAAACTCTCTCACTCACAATATAGAATTCGGACATAAAACCTTACACTCTAGAATTCGAACTTAAAATCTACGAAAACACTGAGACGCAATGTAACAATAAAATACAGGCATACAAGAAAAATCTGTGCTGCTTTCTTCACTGCTCCAAGAGTCAAAGCTGCTGTCTGTACATGTTGTCACGACAGCGAAAATTCACCATCGTGTCATATAACAGCAGAATAAATGTTTAGTGACTCGACAAAGCTTTCGTCAATTCTAACATCTACCTGGACGATGTTTCTGGGGTTGATTAACTAAAGACTGACAAATCTGAACAGTGTATTAATCTAAATATTAGTGTTATTTATGAATATTAGGCCTATTGGCATTATTCCCTTAGATAATAATAAAAATACTACGCACAATAAGATGATCTCGACAAAACGAGCACCAGAATTTCGTAATCTCGATTGTTTTAGATATCAACTGCATTTTTGATAAAGCAAATTTGTTAGTTTCTAGTTACATAGACATGTAGATTACCATATTAAGTTATTTTTGCTACACTGACATGCATATTACTATATTAAGTTTGGCAATAATTATTTCTAACGAAATATTAAGCAGCAGGCACTATATGTGAATTACAAATTGTGTGTAGTCTATGTCTTAGAAAACGCAACAACATAAAATGGTCTTCATTTTAAAAATTGAAATTTGACGATTTGTAAACTAGACAATAAAATTATGTATCCCGACTCGTCAGTTCGTTGAACTTACTGTAGGTTACCTGTCTACTTTCTTACGCTTCTGTGCACTCTAGAACGGGTATAACTAAGACAAAAACTGCTGTGACTCAATAAAACTAATTTAATGCTTAACCAGCAATGTAGAGCTTACTTGCGTCCAAACGAGGTTTTTAGCAGCACTCTTTCATATAGTGCAGTTATTTTATGAAAAGATGCTGGTATATTTATGAACAAATTGTAAGAAAAGATTCTTTTTTTTACATCAAATGTCGCAGAAAATTTGTTAGATTAACATATACAAAATCCACCGAAATACACTTAATATTTCCCATCCGTTTCCTGGGATTTGTCCCGGAAAAACTCTAAGAATATTAATATGTCAAAAACGGTGCATTAAACGACAAAGAATGTGAAGACAAAAATTAAAGAACACAAAATTTCCTGTCACATATCCGAAATTAATATAAATTCGCCAATTAATTATATTTATTTTTCCTGGATGGGCCATTGAAAAATAATTTATAAATTAATAATTCCAGAACGAAGTTTCTTACGACCAAAAATGCAAAGACAAACCTTAAATAACACAAAACTTCCTATAATATTTCCAAAGTTAGCAGAAATCATTTCACAATTTCTACTTATTTTCCGAGGTATTGTCCTAAACAAAAATTAGAAAAATTTATTATTCGAAAACAGCATCTCTTAAAAACCAAAAGTGTGAAAAGAAATATTGAGGAACACGAAATTTCCTTTTATATATCCAAAAATCCACCCACAAATTTTTTATTCCAAGAGTTTTCCTTAACAAACCCTAAGTAATATATAAACATTAATGATTAAAGAACTTCGTATCTTAGAACCAAAAATATGACGAGAAAAATTTAAAGACCTTAACATTCCATATAATATATAAACTATTCTGTAAACGCCATCAATAATGCTATTTATTTTCCACGGATTATTCTCGGAAAACATTTTATAAATTAATAAAATTGCTTAACTTACATCACAAATGTAATATTGAATTGTTATTTGTTAAAAATTAGCTCTGGCAGCATGAAGCACCGATTGAAGTAGTAAAGTGGCAAAACACATGGTTCTCACTCCGGAGCATCCACGTTGAAGTCTTGGTTCTGCGATCCTGAATTCGGCTTTCCATGGTCTCTACAAATCACTACAGGCAAACGTAATGACCGGATCCATTCCCCAATCCCTTTTAATTATTTTCCGTTTTTTGTACGCTCCGCTTTGTTAAAGGAAACTCCAGGAATGGGCGTGGTGGGGGTGATAGTCCCTCGAGCCCCTAAAAAATAAACTACACAGTAAATTCTATATCTAAAAAAAGTAATGTGGAGCAAATGAGTGCAGGACTGTCTATCTGCATAGTGTTGTCTCAGCATCGTTTTGAGTTTAATGAGTGGCATTGCTAACACACTTTCACATCTACATGGTTTATACTTTTTCCTCCGCAGAAAAGAAGCAGAACACCCTCAAGAAGAAAACAGACTCGCAGCCATGCACGGGCCGTGCAGCGAGGAGATAGATCCTAGACAAGAATTGTAACAACATTGTCGACAGCACCACTTGTGGTTTCGTTGTACTGTCGGGTTGCAGTAGTTCTCTAAACTCTTGTCCTGCTTATGTAGAACATTTATTTATGATGGATTGCAACAAGCTTAATATATGTGCTACATATATCACGTTTGTTTAACTTTCGCGAAGGATAATGGAGACTGACAGTATATAGTGCCCATAGCGTAATCATAATCATTATTCTTTAACAGTTGGAGTATACCACGATATACGTGAAGTGCTGTGCTTACGGTTTAATTAAGGAACTGTATTGAAAGAAGCATGGATGAAGTAACCCATGACAAGTGTGTATTTTGTGATGGGCATATTAAATGTAAAGAAATTTCTAAGTTTACAAAAAAGGGTGTAATTAGGATAAAGTCTGCTTCATGTGATAATGGAGTCGAGGTTAAGATATCTAAAGAAACGTATGTAAAGTCTGATTGCTGAATCTTGCCATCCTCATTGCCATGGAAGAATTCGAAATGTTTGAATAGCAGACTAAAACATATTGATGAATATCAGGTCTTGATAAAATATTTTTGCAAGAAAACTTAGAAACCTATTCAGAAAAGTTTATGATAAGAATCTGTAAGGGTTTGTGTGGTGCGGTGTTGTTCTCGAAAAACGAAGGACTACAAACGTTGACAGCTTCCATGAAAATCAGAATGATATTTTGGTTAAGTTCCAGAACAGAGGCAGAACTAATCTTTATGATGAAAAACTTGCGATCATAGAAACACCTGCAATGTTAGTTTGAAACGAATGTGAGTCTGTAACTCAGGATCTAGGATTTTCCCAAACATCTTCTGAATTGGAGTCTGCAAGTACATGCTTAGATGCTCTGCCTCCATCCCTTAAGTCTTTCCTTGAAATGCTAGCCAATTAAAAGGAGATGACTTAAAATCAGATAGTATTGGTCAAGAAATCATTCAAAAGATTCGCCCAAGAGCTTGTCTTTTCATTTAAGTCTTGGAGTTTCAGCTTTATCATAATTTTGCATCCAAGCGATTAATTGATAGGCCTAATCTGCATGAACTGGTATTCTGCTGCTCTTATCAAGAAGTTGTGAATTTTGAAAGAAATGCTGCAGCGGCTAACAGCGATGACTCAAACAGAATGGTTCCTGGAAAATGTACTCAGTTTGTAGCCGATATTGTATACCACAATATATGAACTCTGGATGGTCATAATACGCTACACGGTTTGGAAATTATTGCTGTTACCACTACAGAACTACAAACATGCATGCTGATCGCAAGAAAACAAAACACTCTAAAAGAAATTGATCAAGCTCAGAAATATTCACCTTCATTATACAAAAGCAACAAACTAGAAGCAAATACAGACCCTTTCCTTCTGTTAAAGTTAAGAATCCAACCAGAAATCTCTATATACTGTGGAAGAGGAAATGGTTGTTGAGGTCTCAAATAGCAAAATGGTCAGGAATGATGTAAATGATGCACAATGGTTCATTTCTGGGAAAATCAAGTGTTACATTTCTCCCCATCATAGACATGAACCATGCAGAAAAGGACTTGCATATAAGCTACTCAGCACTTCATTTAATCATACATCAAGTTTTAAAGATGAAAACTATGCCTCTACTAACTTTTGACCAAACCATTGTGTTGGAAAACCATAAATATTATACTGACAGAACCCGAAAATAGCCCATTGTGCAATTTTGTGCTCTGACTTGGTCATTTCATACATTCATGAGTTTCCCAGGATGCAATGGACACTTAAATTTATTGTATTTACGGGACAAATCCCGGGGAAATAGTACAAAATATTACGTGGAATTTGGTGAATTTTGGATATTGTGTAGGAAATTTGTGTTCTTTATTTTTTGTCTCTAAACTGTTGGTGGCAAAACACGCCATTTTTGATTATCAGTTTTTTAATAATTTTTCAGGCAAAAATCTTGAGAAAAAAAAAAAAGAAATATTAGGTGGATTATGGTGCATTTTGGATATCATATTCGAAATTTGGGTGTTTAATTTTTGTCTGCCCACTTTTGGTCCTAAAAAAAGTACCGTTTTCGACTTATCAAATTCTATCGTTTTTTTTTTTTTTTTTCAGGAAAATCCTGGGGATATAGTGAGAAATATTTGGTGGATTTTCGAAATCAAATGGGAAATTCTGTGTTTATTTATTTTCGTCTTTGCACTTGCAGTCTTAGAACGCACCGCTTTCGACTTATAAATTTTTAAAAATCGTTTTCCAGGCAAAATCCCGGGAAAATTATAAGAAATTTTGGTAGATTTTGGATATCATAGATAACATTTTGTGTACTCTTCACTTTTTCTGCACACTTTTGGTTGTAAAACGTACGGTTTTCGAATGAATAACTTTTTCGATCGGTTTATCTGGAGAAATCCTGGGAAAATAGTAAGAATATTTCGTGAATTATGGTCGATTTTTGATGTCATATTGAAAAATTTTTGAATTTTTTTTCTGCACACTTTTCGTATTAAACCACGCCGTTTTCGACATCAATTATTTAATAGTTTTTCTCCGAGGAAAATCCAGAGAAAATAGTACGACAGCTTTGGTGGAGTTTGGTGGATTTTGATACAATATGGGAAATGTGTTATTTAATATTTGCTTGTCCACTTTTGGTTGTAAAATGCACCGTTTTCTAAATTTTTTTTATCGATTTTCCAGGAAAAAATCCCGGAAATTTTAGGAAAATAATAGGTCGATTTCGGTGGATTTTGGGTATGCTAATCTAAGAATTTTCCTGCGAATTTTGATGTAAAAAATAATCTTTTCGTGCAATCTGTCCATGTTATTTTCGTAACTTTCCCGGACTAATGCTGAAAACTCTCACAAAAAAAGTCACTGGTTATGGTAAACCGTAAATAGAACTCAAATTTTAAAACAACAATCCATTAATTCACTCGTCGGAAGAATGAGGGGCGAAGAATTGCTTGGAACTTTTTCTCCTTCCAACTATGTCCAGTTAAGAAATATACCTGACTGCTGACTCATTCACGAAGAAACAGGAGCGGATCCAGATATTTGTTAAGGAGGAGGTACCCTTCCAAAATCAGACTTACATACGTACACATAACTGTTTTCTACGTGCACTTTGTAGTAGATACACACAAGTGCACACGCACACTTGTGTTATATATATATATATATATATACACACACACACACACACACAAACATGGTTGCTGTTTTGAAGAACAGTTTACGAATAGAAAAATACATAGATGCAGAAAAGAAGTGACCAAGTCTATGCAGATATGTTCCACTAATTGTTCTCTAAAACTATACACATATATTTGTTTCGTTAAGAAGAAAGGAAGAAGATTAGAGTTATGAAATACAATATACACATAAATTAAATACCCTTTTCCATAATATGTAGGCCTACTCTCTTCTGGATTAACAGTTTATTGTTACCAAAATAATAAATGTAATGAAGTTAAATTAACAACGGTAAAAGTCGCATAATTTAAACCAGGCAATAATGAACGCGTGTATTTCTCTAAGAAAAATTACAGAACATCCAATACAACTACAACTTGGCGCTCCTTTTGGTGGCTGCTTTAGGTAAAAATTTTATATTCACAAATGTAAATAAAAAAATTATATTAATAATGATGAAATAGTGAAGAAACTTATGGCATTAACATCTGTCTTCAAGTACACATAATACCTGCACTTGCTACTAACCAAATGAGAGTAAGTAGTGTCCATGCTGCCTGAGTTTAAAAAGCTTAGCGAGAAGGCTGTGCATCGGGTAGATGAAAGCTCGTACCTGCGCGACTGCTTAGTCGTCGGTGGCAAGAGAAACCTCTTGGCACCGTTGACATCAGAAATACTTAGTAACCCTCTCATCATTGTGCATTTGCAATCATTGTGCATTTATAGGCTGTTCACGGTAAAGTGAGCACTTTTTAAGGCCCTTCTAAATTTTTCCTTTCGTCCGATTTCCATTTTCCTGGTGCTTTTTAATATAAACATTGAAATGTGACCAATAAACACAGTGCATATATTTCACCATCCTCAAAATATGCCTGGGTTGCAATAAGATGTATTTATTAGTGGCTAATGCCTGTTGGGAGGGCCTTAAAAAAGTGCTCACTTTACCGTGAACAGCCTATATCGAAAATAACTTGAATGTGACGGTTGAGTTTGCTGTAAAAAAAATTCCTGCCAGCTAACTGAAGAGTAACGCAGTTATAAATACCCCCCAAAAAAAGCAAACATTTTTTAAAAGACATGTCTAAGGAAGGGGCAAATACATGTGGGATACCCCCCTAGATTTGCCGCTGTGAAGCATCATCACTTGAAACACTGCCTCCCCCTTCCACTGTGTATGTTTAAGAATTGTGTCTGACTATTTCACTGAGATCCTGGGAACCGAGCACACCGAACCGCCAAAGCAAATGTAATTATCTCCCTCTTCACTTGATGGTACAATTCAGTAATGCGTTCCTCGTTAATTTCAACATTCTGATTCCCATGGTTTGAGAGATAATCAACTACTTTATTATTGAATGTAGATATCAAACTTAGGGTGGGGTACAAATGCCTATATTGTCCCTCCCCACTGTTCTAAGGAAGGAACAGTGCCCCCCCTGTATTTCCCCCACCCTTTTCCATTTTTCCATCGCCTCTGGGGAGGGCCTTTAAAAATGCTCACTTGACCGTGAACAGCTTATAGAATTGTTTCGCTGGAACTGCAACCAGGACCATGTATTTCTATGGCGACGTCATGCCAGAGGACAGTGTCACGTCCCCTTTACTTTCCCTGACACCTCCCCGCGATTTCAACACGTCCGGTTCCACGGCGCGTGGGAATTTCTCTCCTAGGGGCGGCGCTGAGTGCCGCTGCAGAGCGGGTGCACCACTAACCGTGTTACTGAACTCTGTGCTCTGAAAGGGGAGAGAGAGTGGGTAGCCGCGTAAGGATTTGCGTGGGTTTTGACCTGCACTGTACTTCATTACAGCCTGTCGTCAAATATCCACCTCTGCGAGGCGTGGTCTAGGACGCTGCACGGAGTTAAAGAGGAGTGTGACGTGAAACATTTTTTTGTGAAATCGATGTTTGCGCGTATTCGCGTATCTCGGTAAATATATGTTCTGTAAACACGACCTTTTGCTAGAAGAGGTTAAAAAAACTATTATCTATGACTATGTTTTTACTTTGAACATATTAATTATATTCATGGAGAAAAATATCGAGAAAATGGCCAAATATCGCATTTTTGAAGCTTGCCTATGCAGTTTCCTTAAGCGGCAAGAGAAAAGTACAAACATACGGACGTAGTTTAGTCTGTGGGCTTTCATTGCATGTAAAAAAATCCGATTGTTGCAGATCTGATTTGCACACTACAGGGCCATGACGGAAACACTACACGCCTTGCGCCTAGGAGTGATAAGGCACTAGGCGTGCGTGTTAGTGTCGCCCGTATCGCTCCCTTGCTTCTTGACCATGGACGCGCAGGTTCGCACTCCTCTTTAACGTTAACGGCCAGTAACTGATTTTATTACTTTTCCGCCCGTGGACTCCACGGGAACAAATGAGAAGACTCCTTTCCTACAGCTGGTTACGGAAGTGACTACAATAAAAGGCGGAACATTAAAATTAAAATACAAATAATTTGCTTTAAACAAATTGCATTTTATATAAAAAAAACTAAAGCATATATCGATATAAGGAATAAAATGGTATATCGTTGTAGGCTGTTCACGATAAAGTGAGCACTTTTGAGGTCCTATTTAATTATTTCTTTCAGTCGTTTTCATCCTTGAACGGCCTTTTTAAATAAATTCTGTCATGCAAGTAATACACACAGTGCGTATATTCCACCACACTCTGAAGTTAGCGTGTAAGGCTAAAATACAGTTATTGACTTCTATTCTAAAGGAGAGGGCTTTCAAAAGTGTTCACTTTACCCTGAATAGCCTATAGAGAAATCAATGTGAAGAGATTTATTACCGTTTTAAACAAAAGCTTTGGTTACTCATTGAATAGTTTTTAAAAACAGCCAGTCCCCATCTCTTGTAAACATGCAAGGACATGCTGTGACGCTCTGACATGTCACATGCAGCTGAAATAACCTGCCACAAAAGAAGCTGCTTCGCTTGTAAGTGTTTGTTTCACAAGCTGCGAACGTGTCACATAGACTAAAGATGAGGTAGACCGCTTATTCGTCTTCTGCGCATGTATACTCAACATTTACCTACCCCAATCATACGCAACTGCCAAAAATCACATGCGCGTCATTATGCGATATCTCAGTCACAGATATTTCAATGACTTTGTTACAGACATATCTGTGACAAGGAAATATCCGTGACAAAGTTAGCAAGCTACGATTTAACGGCCATCTCTAGATGTAATAGCGAGCCTGGCTCATGCTTATTCTTGTCTATAGTCGTTCCCTTAGGAATGAGTTATGTCTATGGACATGCAAAATTCGCGTTATTATTTGGCATCAAGCTGAACTTCATAATACCGTATGCACTACAGCTGGCGTCGTTTCTCCATTGGCTGCTGCATATATGTGAAGAAACGCCCTCTCTGACTGAACTACACGTGATTGAGGCACACAGCTGTGAAGTGTTCCTTGTTGGTGCTGAGTTACCCAGGGCGTGTCCCATAGAGTATGGTCCAATTACAAAGGTATTGGAAGAATACACGTGTTTAATGTTTAACCTGTCCCCAAATAATAACGCGAATTTTGCAGTTCTCTAGTTACGTCACTAAGCAGAATTATTATATCCAATCTGTAAACACATCTCTGGAAAATACTGCTTGTATAGTCTATTCGCGGTTTCTTCGCACTTTTTGAATCCAACCTTCGAAAAATCACCCCATGTATATTATGTTTGGTTGTTTCCTATATGTCACATGCGTTTTATAGTGTTAACATTACATTACGTTATTTATAGTTAAATTGAATTTTGACTTATATTCTATCGGTAAATTATAATATTTCATTTATAATTATCATTAATAAATAGAATAAAATTAGTGTGTTGGTAATACCTAGTAAGAAATAGCATGGGCGGAGGAATACTATAGAAGTAGAACTTTAGCAGGTCTCCAGAGAAGTAGAAAGTACCTTTGAATGAATGTAGTTAGAAAATGTAAGAAAAATACAAGTTAAATCAACCTTATGACCAGTTACTTAAAACATCTCTTCCTTACTATGATAGGTGAAACCCGTTAGTTATATAACAGCACGAACAGTACAAGTCCAAACCACGCGATTCTGAGAGCTACAGTAGCAAAACAGCTGTTCAGTGTTTACAAGCAATTAATACTAAATCTTCCACCTGACAGTATTGTTGTGATAGATAATGCTCCATATCACAATTTAAAGGTAAAAAAAAAAAAAAAAAACACCTACCTCCAGCTCAACTAAGATGGAAATGCAGCAGTGGTTCGGTAAGGAGAATATTTAGTTTACTAGCGATATGATAAAACCAACTTTGTATGACCCCATAAAGCAACACAAGCCTAGGAAAGTGCAGTACTCGGTTGTCAGACTGATGGGAAATCATGGTTACACAGTACTTCATTCGTCTGCCGCCGATCTGAATCCGATAGAAAGCATCTGAGCTAAAGTTAAAGGAGAAGTCGCCTTAAAAAATTTTGCGATCACGTCCAGACACTCAAGAAAGACTATTATGACAAGGATGTGCGATTTGACATTGAAATTGATAAAGTGATTATAAATTTAGGTGGTGCGGACAGTGACAGTAGAGGCAGCAGAAACTTTTACACATCAGCCTCATCGGCTGGAGCAATGAGTGGCATTGAAGAACTGCCGTAGTACCTCAGTGGTAATTAGTCAGTGTTTTCTACTTTTCTCTACCTGCTGTGGAGGCTATGTTTTGTTCCAGTTTTTCTTCTCCTATTTCTCCCACCCCTCCGCGCATGTGTCGCCCTCCCCTCCATACGTGTGACGTAGCTCAAGCTCGGAGTTATTCTGCGTCCAGTGCAACTCGGTTACTGAGAGGCAAGCAAGCGCACTCTGCAACTTGGGCAGAATACGGTGTCCCAACATCGGTTCGACGGTTTTTGCCGCTTGTATCGGGAAGTGATTGATTTTACAATCACACAGAGAGTTGTGGGAGCTTTGGCATCCTGCCTCACGACGTGACACCTCGCCTATAGTCCGTTTCACGCTTAGATTGCAGTACAGGGCTTACGGAACTCACTGTTGCCACACTGCCACAGCTTTGTGACGTAACTGGAAAGCTGAGAAACAAATGGGCAGTGAAGGAAACGGCCTGATTAAGAGAATTTTTATCTGTTTACCTCCCTGAATCCAATCCTGCGACGCAAAGCTAAGCGATTCCTTTGAAACTAAAGCCTGTGAGAAACCCTATCATTGTGATTGGACGGCGCGCACGCAACGCAGATAGTTTTCTTTTTCGAAGTTGTAAAAAATAAGTTATCAGGCAACAGCGCCCGCCGGAACATGGACCGTTAACGACAGAAATCTTGCATTGGAAAGAGAGAGTGAATGTCCATTACACCTCACACTGCAATCAAGAGTGAGACGCTCTATAGCAACCATCCAAGGAGTCGACAGAGACGAGACCTCAGTTCCTGTGTAGGTACTATCTTAGTGGTGGCGCTTGCAATGCCCTCGTAAACATAGATTATCTCCCCGACAAAGGTTCTGAAAAACAGCGAAAATATTTAACCGTTAATAGAGGTTTGAGCGGCTCTTAAAAGCGAGGTCTTGAGAGCCGATGAGGGTGAATGAGGTGAGTATGGAAACGCTCCGGAATGAAAGGGCGGTGGAAACGGTAGATCCACGAGAAAACCAGCCAACCAACGGCATCGTCCGGCACCATTCCCAGATGCTAAAATACGGGAGTGACCCAGCCGGGTATTTAACCCGGTTCGCCTTGGTGGGAGGCGAGCAAGCTAACCGCTCGGCCACCGCGGCCAATCAAGCTGAAAAAATTTAGGTAACTACGAACCTACTGCTTTCACGGGGCAAAACAAGACCATTAGTCTTATCACACTTTGCCGTTATTTCATCGAGGTAAGAAGTTCACAACATGAGCATCCCATTTTCTTGGTACTATAATAATTCTCAAGTTATTAAAATACCTCTGGATCGCCTATATTGCTCACCGCACTAGTTTGCATGACTGCTTACGTTTGGAGGGACAGGGGGAGTTCTTTTTAACCCTTTTTGTCACAGATTAACTTATAAATTTAGGCTCTGCAACAGGCATTTTTTTGTTTGAAACTTTACTTGTATCTCTATAAAATTCCGTCATATATCGACACACATGAAAGTGTGTTTGTATAGTATATTTGCGGTTTCTTAGCTTTTTTTAATTAAACATTTGAAAATGACCCGATGTATGACGTGCTTGAATGTTTGCTAAATATTTCATGTAATACAAGTGTTTTACATTAGTATTAACATTAAAGAAGTGCTTAAATTTTGCCAATAAATTATAACAATTCATTTTATATGAATAGAAACAGAGATAAAATAGGTGTTGGTAATGCCTATATTGATAAAAACTTAAAATGCAACATTTTATCATACTGAGTGCGTACGAATGCGATGCAATAGGACAGTGCCTGGTGTAGTTTTCCAGATCGGCTAAGCTTTGTTTGCATGAAAGAGGTCACCTATAATCAAAATTTTAAGCTACGGGAATAATAAAAGATAATGATTTTACTTGGTTGCGTAGTTATTTTATATTTGATTTATTATCATTGAATTATTTTGTTTTCCAACGTAGGAAATAGAGAAAGTCCGGTACACATGCGAAACTAGCGTTTATCTAGTGGCGAAAAATTTTAGTTGCCAAACGAAAAGTATTGGGCTTCGCAACCTGGGTAGAATAAGCCTCACCTATACCGGGGCCGTGGTGGCTGAGCGGTTAGCCTGCTCGCCTCCCACCAAGGCGAACCGGGTTCAATCCCCGGCATGTTCGCTCCGGATTTTCGCAAGTGGGTGTTGTGCCGGTAGATGCCGCTGGCCGGCGGGTTTCCTCGGGGATCTCCCGTTTCCCCCTCGCCCTTTCATTCCGGCGCTGCTCCACCCTGCCTCACTTCGCCATCTTCGGCTCTGAAGACCTCGATGTTAAGAGCCGTCCAAATCTCTTCACTCACTCGCTCACTTACCTATACCTATACACACTCGGTTCACTCGCGTGTTTGATGGTGTGCCCACGACCACCGCAAGCAAGAAGGCCCGGCAGCAACCACACACTATCGGACACACTCGTTGGGGGCGGACGAGCAGAAATCCCTTCCTTTGAGCATTCCCGATTGCTCCGCCGACGGCTTACGGCGATTTCAGCAAGTCCCGCGTGTGATGGCAGCGGACGTTCGGAAAAAAAAACGTAATGACGCTACGAGGTAACACCCCGGAGGTACAAAACTGGCGATAAAAAAGGGGGGCGGGGTAGTGTTCTCGACGATGTACCCAGGCGTGTCGCCTGATTTGATGTAGTTGCAGATTTACCACCAACAGGCCACGCAACTTCTCTTGATGCATTTTAACCCCCCCCCCCCTTTTTTTTCCCCCCTCGTCAACTTCGACTATCGGCAGAATAGCTTGCACAGTCAACGAGACTAACATACATTGTCATCCACGTCGTGCCCATAACAAAAAAAAAACATGGCTTCCAAGAAATAATCATGCTCACAAACCGCTGTTCCATGTAAACCATCTGTGCCTGCAGTTTGAGTAAAGGCTGTTCACGATAAAGTGAGCACTTTTGAAATCAACCTTAGAAAAAAGTAACTGAACCTGTCTGCAAATATTTTAACGAGCGCCCTGAGTGACATGCGCTCAGTCAAGTTGGTAACGATGGATGGGAAGTAGTTCCGTATCTTAACGTCGAATAAAAAGTGTTAGGTAACCATTTGTGACAACTTACATTATTTATTTCGATTTGTGTTTTTTAATCAATCGAACTGTATTACTTAGCAGATTTGTTAAATATCTACTTTTCTAATAATTTCGGTGTTTCACTTGACCAACGCATGAATAAAGTTATGAGGCCCATGACAATGTTAACCTTACATAAGGCGGAAGACTACACAACGTGCATACACGTATATCTTAAGCACGGCTTTCAAAAGTACTCAATTTACCGTGAATAGCCTATAACTATATGTATGCGTCGGGTCCAGTATAATTGCAAAATTATTAGAAAATCCAAATTTGACAAATTTTCTTATCACTACAGTTACTGTGTTAGAAAGGAAAAACGGACGGCAGGATAAGTAATTCCAACGTGCACAAAGGTTTACCCTACACTTTTAGTTTGGCATTAATATATGGGACTACTTTGCCAGCACCGTTATCAACTTTACTAGGCGCACGTGCAGATAGTGATATTTTCTAAAGGTTGAATTCAAAAGTACTCAGTTCGTAAACAGCCTATACGGCCTTAAACTTATTATTGAATTAAACATACATCCTAAGGACTTACACAGTAGATTAAAAAATTGTAGCTTAAAGAAACAAAAAAAAAAAAAATTGGAATTGCTGTCGCCATGATCATTATCGTCTTCCCCTCCTGTTTCATCCTCGGTATAAAGTTTACTTTTCTTTATAGGACTCGCATGGTCATAACCAGTATTTAAAGTAAACAACCGTCTTTTTTGAAGTTCATCATTCTCGCGCGAAAGTCTTGCAAGTGTACATTCCACAGAAACCGATTCTACTGCACTCATTCCATCTTTAGCACTAACTATCTCGCCGTTATCGCCTGACGGATCAGTACCCACCGACGTAGCACTCTTGCTGGCTCGCAAAAGACGAATCGTTGCAGTTATTGATGTGATGTGTTTCTTCAGTGTATCACCTTGCATAAACTGTGTGTGGCGTCCTTGTCGGAATTCTTCCTCGCGAGAAAAAAATTCTTCGTACAGGTGATTCTTTCATGTCAACGAGTATTTTGACCGAAGGTAAAAACTCGATCGCAGAATCGACACAGTCGGCAATCACGCAGCGATGATACGGGTCGCGGCTCCATGTTCCATGAGGCCAAAGGCAGACCTCCGTATTCACAATTCGTATTACTGTATAGCGAGACAATGCTTCCAAATCTATGTTAACTTCTCGACGCCTGAACATCAACTAAGGTATCAGCGTGCGTCAGCGCTCTATACATACTTTCTCCATCACTCGGAAAATTTAGTACATATCTCTTTCGATTTCAGGCTTTGAACTCAGGGCCCTAAGACGTGCATCAACTTTGTAAATTGTTTAAAACGTTGTATCAGTTGAATCATTGAAAAATTAATATACAAACATGGCTAATACGCGTCCAGAAGTCGGGTCGGTAATCAAATTGCGAACCTCTTATCGTACCCTAATGCTTATATCCAATAGGTGAAACCATCGTTTCGCCTTTATTATAAATTCCCAAAACATTCTCCGAAATTTTTTCTATGCCTGAGAGTTAATTTTTTTTTTTACAGCTTCTGATTTCGAACTCAGATCCCTACACCGTACCTCAACTTTGGTGTCATGAATACTAAACACTGAGAAATTAATGTACGAACTTCACTAAAATAATAGCCTTCAAAAACTCGGGCCATCGATCGATTTCCAATCTTATTATCTCACTCTGATTTCTACATCCCATGGCTAAAACTTCCGTTTCGCCTTTAATATAAATTCCTATAATATTCGCCGAACACTAAGAAAAATTGCCACATTTTTTTCTAAGTCCGATAGAAAATTAATATTTTTTTCGTTTCCGGTCTCGAACTCCTGTCCCTACACCATATCTCAACTTAAGATATTGTATAAATTTATATAGCAGGTGAATATAAGCATGTAAACAAACAGAAAATTACGTACGAAGTGTTGAAAATTATCCAAAATTCGGGTCGGTATTCGAACTGTGGACCCTATATCTCACAATAAGATCTCTATTCTTCGTCCAAAATGTGTCTAAGAGCCTACATTATTACAAGTTACCTACACCATGTATATGGGATTTGTTCCAACATTTTTTTTTTTACTAAAGTGTCGCTTAGGTGGTTCTAGCATATAAACCAGTAGAATGTCTACGTGGAGTTCGGGACAAGGGCACTGGGTTGCGATCCATGTTTGAGGTTTGATCTTTACATTTAATTTGACCTTGACCATCTTTGAAAATTTTCTGTATTAAAGATTTGTAAAAATCGGGAATATTTTTCTATAAATAATTAAAGCAATTCAGAATAAATTAATTTTTCTAGTGTTTGTCGGTAAAATTGATAAGCAGACGACGGCATGAACGATGAAGAGAGGAAGAGGAGGATGGGAGAGGTGTTGAGGGGAAAAGGGGTCATGGAAGGCAGGAGAGGAGAATGCTAAGACAACGTAATTTATTAGGGAGGAGGGGGATCAGTCGTCTGCGCTGGACGTAGTGCTGGAGGAACCTCCGGAAATGTAAGTTATTAAGAATAATTTTTAATAAGATATTTATTGATATTTTTCTAACAATACAAATTTTAATAATTTTTAAAATAATATTTTAAAATAAATTTTAATAATGCATTTTAATAATAATTTTTTAAATACGGTTTTGAGATTATTTGGAATTTGGTACGTTTACAAGGTCAAAGGTCACCGGGTCAAGGTTACCAACATCCAACATTGCCCACAAGATGGTTACCGACTGGAATGACAGAGCATGAATAGCTACGTCGCTCCGCGACAGACGTCATTGACCCCAGCTCCCATTTTTCATTCTACTCTCAACTAACATCGATGCCCACGTATTTGAATGCTCGGTGTAGTTGATCTATATAACAGTCAATTCGGCGTCAGCGTATTTGCATAACGGATGTTCGAAAATGGGAGCCAAAATGTGTGTCTCAGTTACGGAGTGAAAATAATTTATTACGATTCAGAAAAAGTAAGCGCGAATATTTTAAGACATATCACGCCACAACGCATGTTCGTAGCAATAGGTGAAATCGTTCACGCGTTAAAAGCCAAAACGAGGGGCCGCGGTGGTGCAGTGGTCAGACTACTCCTCTACCACCTAGGAAAACTGGGTTCGATTCCCTCCGGGGGCAGCTCCCCGATTTTCGCGCTTCGGAATCGTGCCGGACGATGCCGCTGGTCGGCGGGTTTTTTTTCTCGGTGATCTCCTGTCTCCTTCGCCCTTGCATTCCGACGCAGCTCCATGCTCATCTCACTTTACCCTCATCGGCTCTCAAGACCTCGATGTTAAGAGCCGCCCAATAATCTCCACTCCACAACAAGCAAAAAAAAAATCTTTAATAACATTAAACTAGTAATGAAAGTAGTGATGCGGAGAGATTTGAATGACTATTGACGAGATCCTGTGTAAGTCGATAAGTGTAATGGAAAGTGGATATGGAATAGAGCCGGAATGCAAGAGCGCGGGGAAACGGGAGATCCCGCGAAAACCCGCCCACCAGTGACATCGTCCGGGACGATTCCCACGTGCGAAAATCCGCTCCGCCGGGGTTCGAATCCTGTTTGCCTTGGTGGAGTAATGAAAGTACTCCGGCCCAGAAAATGTTTAAGCAATTGTATTTGCGAAAAACTCAGATATCAAACATTTTACCACAATAAGGCATAATTTATAGGAGAGGGGTCGAAGGAGGGGGGGGGGGACTGCCATCCAATATGATATTTACGTAATAATTACAAGAGATTTCGTAGGTAAAGCGGAATCACCAGGCCCCTTGGTTACTAACAAACGTATCGCAGGGCCGCAGCGCGCTATGGTGAATGATCTACCGCTACACACTAATCGAAAATGACATCACATATGCACGCGCGTCAAAAGTTTTATGGCATTACCCAGCCCCAGATCAATTTCTCCCATATTCACGAGCAAAAAAAAAAAAAATGTAAACAGCGGATACCGAAGGAATTAACATAGACCTCGTAAATATTCAGTTGATACACAAAAATTACGGAATATATTAAACGAATTTTTACGATTAATGAAAGGTAACCTAAAACATGCCGAAAAGTTCAAACAGTAGTAATAAGGAAATATATATGACGTTCAGATTTGTGAAATTATTAATACTGACACACAACTTTTTATATTAAAACCGGTATGCATCGCGTGTATTCTAATATGGCAGATTAGTGCAAAAGATTTAAGACCTATATATAAAGATTAAACTTTTATTAGAAATAACTACTTGACCTAATTTATATTTACAAGATAGAGCATCTCCTTTAATAGAACAACTAATCTTCTTTCATGATCACATCATAATAATTTTAATAATAATTGTTACCACAGTAAGATATATCATAATTATATTAGTTTTTAATAACTATACAGATCGAAACCTTCTTGAAGGACAAATAATTGGATTAATTTGAACAGTAACACCAGCAAGTGACTTTATTCTTCATTGCAACGCCATCTTTACGATTATTATATCAAATAGATGAAATTAATAACCCAATGATAACTACAAAAGCCGTAGGGCACCAATGATACTGAACATATGAATATTCAGATTTTATTGATGGAGAATTTTATTCATATATAACAAATCCAGAGGCCGAAAATAACTTACGATTATTAGATGTAGATAATCGAATAGTATTACCATCAAATACATTTATTCGAATAATTGTAACATCAACAGACGTTATCCACTCATGAACCCTTCCATCATGAGTAAAAATTGATGGGACCCCAGGACGTTTAAATCAAGCAAGAATAATATTAAACCGGAATGGATTGTTGTTTGGTCAATGCTCAGAAATTTGTGGTACAAATCATAGATTTATACCAATTGTTATTGAAAGTGTACCTATTAATACGTTCATTAAATGAATAATAAAATCATCAAATGACTGAAAGCAAGTATTGGTCTCTTAAACCACTAAATTGTAATTTAGCAAATACTTTTGATGAGAAATTTAGTTAAATAATAACATTAATATGTTATTATTTTATATTATAATATATAATTGAAGTTTTTACGTAATGTTTTAATACATTATAAGTTTTTTGTTAAAATTATTTTCTTTGTGTCATCCATTTTTTGCATATTTTTTGAATGTCGTATTCATAAAAAGACTGTTAAACGTCTGATTATTTTATACGTACGATTTGCATTTCAACATACTTTTAAGTTGGCATGCAAATCTACCATAAGAGCACACACACGTTTATTTTGTAAACAAATATTATGAATGTCATATGTTTTACGTGTAATATTGTTATATCATAATTTTATTTTCTTAATTCTAAGTAATATTAATGTACACGCAGCAGCTGAAATGTTAATTTTCCATATGTGAATTGTAATTTTATTTTGTTTTATCAGGTTTCAAGTAACTTGTTTATTGTGTACAAGTTGGCAACATTTGGGCACACCTTTTTGAGTCGTCACGGTATTGGAAATCACCCTGAGTTAAGTCCTGTGTACTCAGTATTAATTTGAATATTTAACCGCTGCCGATAATGGATGGTGACGGAATGTTCCATACTACATCTTGAATTAAATGGGCCACAACGGCAGCAGGCCAGTGAGGTCTTAGTTCTACGTTAAAAGTATAAATGAAATGTTCTAAGGTTAATTAGACCCAAAAAAGGATATTAAAATTTGATTGATAAGCAAACGGTACACGGTTCTACCATCATAACAGGTCTACATCTAAAATAAGTGTGAGAAACTCTACAATTATATAAGATATGATCCCACCTTAATGTACAGTGACCGTTACACGTACTTGAGAGTGTTTAATAAACTTTTAAAGTAAACAGCATAATTTCATTTCACGACACTTTTCAGTGGTCACAAAGTGCCTGAAATTTAAATAAGTAACTGATTGCTCTACCAAAATAAACTGTGCTAGCCAGGAACATTTGAAATATGTAATTATACAGGCACGTAATTTATTGTAACGGCCAAGTGTGAAAAAGTGTGAAAACCTTAGCGACTTTTATTTTGAACTGAATTAAATCTACTATGCAAAACTTTATGTGTGTGCAAGATTCAAGATGTCTAGATAATAGTTTTTTTTTACTTTCAAATACTCTATTCACTTAATTGGCGTTTGTAGCAGGCATAAGGTGAGATATCTTTATAGACCTAGTCCAGCTGCTGCGTGTATGTCCTTTGCATTTTTAACACTATCACGGAATGAAACTTCCAGGCAATTTACCTCTATGATATTTTTCCACATTAAATTATTGCTTAAAAATTGGAAGCCTGCCATTGCTTTAAATAAATTCATAGTTGGTTCCTATGTCGCCCGGTGTGTTATGTAGTGTTGTATAGCTATGCAGGGGGCTGCACAGAACCTGACTGTGAGCAAGGCTATCCAGGTAATTGAAATTCTGTTGGTGTGGAATACCAGCAATTTCGACGATGGTTTGCGGTACGCAAAATAAATGCCAGTTGTCTAAAGTTTGATGTTAATTTTATTGCTGTGGATTTCTCCCAGGTCGTTGCACTTTAATTATGCAGTTCTGCCTGTATACACCGTTTTCTTACAGAGGCTAATACTCATACGTGGAGGATACGTAAACTATATCTCTCTCCAAGTTTTCCCCCACACAGTGATTTCTTACATCACGATAAATCGAAGTCAACTTTAGAAAAAAGTCACTGTCCCTGCGGGCATATTATGTCAACGGGCGCACTGAGTGACATGTGCCCAGTAAAGTTGGTAACGATGGATGGAAAATAGTTCAATATCTTATCGTTGAATAAAAAGTCTTAGGTGCCCATTTGTGATAACTTAAAAAAAAATTTTCACTTTTTTTTTTTTTTTACGCGCCGAAGTGTAAAAATTACCAGATTAGTAGAATATTTACTTTTATAATAATTTCACAGTTTTACTTGACCGACGCATGAATAACGTGATGAGGCCCATGACAATGTTAATCTTACATGGCTTCCAAAAGTGCTCAGTTTACAGTGAACAGCCTATATCAAACTGGAACAAACACGTCCGTTTACAGAAAACTGAATCCGCGGCCTTTTTATGCATAAGAATTACTTTGATTTGATAGAAACTGCACACCTGCTCATGCCAACTGCGAACTCACCTTCCGATTTATTGTTCTATTGATTACCTGCAGCGTAAAATTCCAATTTTTCAATTACAAAACACTTCCAAAATGTATACATACAATATTAACAGTAACTTACTAGGGCTTAGTGGAGTATTAAATTGCTACAAAAATATGTGTCCCCTGTTAACTTAATTAATTAAGATCACGAAAGGCATAATTAAAAACTTATTTTAACAAATTACAGTTTACTAACTAAAAGAACTTCTTAGAACTAATTAAGAATCCGTATTCGTTATCGTATTGGGTCTGTCTATGCAGTTTTCTAATCTAGCTGTGGTTATGTGCTCGCAGTTTTACGACATCTTCGGTAAGCGATACCTCGATCATAAAAGCCGAATATGAGAATACGGTGTTTCATATCGTTACAAAGTCAAAATAAAATTTTATCCTTAAAGCTTCCACCCTTGCCGTGCACAATTTTTAAATAAAATCGCATTTCGAAAATCGGACTGCAGAAACTAAAAGCAAAAAGAGGAAACTTGCATAATCACAGTTTTTGTCGGCCAGATAAAAAGGACCAAAATGTCAGTAACTAATTCCGTGCATATTATATTCTTTTGGAATCAAAACCACGCATTTTAACCTAAACTGAATAGCTGGTAAGTGAAGAGAGCGGCGAGTGTATTTTACGTCGACACGCGACTTCAAAGTTGCTTTGTGACTGACATCCGACTTCCGCCACTGCCAATCGTGTAAGAGTTCGCGACGTAAGCACAACGTGTTCAAGGTAAAGTGAGCGCTTTTCAGGCACTAGTTTTTTTTCTTGTCATCCATTTTTATCCTTTCGCCAATTTTAAAAATTAATAAGTTATTTATATAAGTAATAAACACAGTGTTTATAGTTAGTTCACCGCATTCAAAAGGTCACGACTGAGGCTACAATAAAATATATTTGTTGACCATTATTCCAAATGAGAAGGCTTCAAAAAGTTCTCACTTGACAGCTCTGAGTACACTGATCGCAACCACTTCATCAACAAATGAAGAGAAGTTTACATAAAGGGGACCTCCTATTAAAACATTGTCTGTAAAATCAATGTTTGCGCGTATACACGTTACACGTTTCTCAGTCTAGGAATACAACCTTTATCGAGGAGAAGTAAAAAGCAATTATCTAGAACCTCAGCGTTTTACTTTTATTCTACATAGGCTTAATATATTCAGAGATAAACAGTTGTATTAGTTATAAATAATTTGTTTAAAGCTTTCCTGCTCAGTTTCCTTAATGTAAAGGAGAAAAGCACGAAGTAGCATCTGCAGTTTAATCCACTGGCTTTCATCCTGTGTAATAATTTGTGATGGGATAATCGCTTTTAAAAGAACCAATTAGGTATTCGATTCTTTAATCATAATCGATTCATCAGTCATTTTAATCAATTCGATTATTCACTATTTGCAGCTGTTTATACATAAACAAAACAAAACATTGCAGATACAGTCTACACGATTCAAATCTATTAAAAATATAATATATATTTTTGAAATAACAACTTTTTTAAAATAGCAGAAATTGTTAAAAATATAAAGAAAGAAATCTTTATGAGAATAGTTTTAAATAGAAATTTACAGTATTTGCGGTCAATTTTCATGTATGGATCAAAACAAGACAATCGATTATTTTTACCGATTATTTATTTGATTAAAAATAATCATAATCGATTCTTTCCAATTAAAAAGTCATGCATTATCCCATCACTAGTAATAAATAATATCCTGGTGTTATAAATCTCATTTGCTAAGAATTCAGTTTCCTGGAAATGCATATCGCAGTCTTGGGTGTGGAATAAATAAAAGATTTGATGGGGGGGGGGGGGGGAGGGGGCAATGCTTCCTCATGGACAGGCGTGACTTTGGCACGCTAAGAAAATGTTTACAAGCGATTTCTTTTAAATAACGACCGTTATCTCAGTGCACGACGCTCCATTATTAAACTTTTGTAAACTCGCTGGCCAATACAGTTTACCGTCGCTGTTATCCTTGAACAGTGAAATGAGTAGTTTGGTAACAAGTAGCAAGGGGAACAGAGCTCTCCGGTAGTCTCGGACACGAGATTGATCACGAGATACGACCCAAAAATGGTGGGCACAATTTCAGATGTTTCTGTAACTCACTTAGTGTAAGGTAATCATCTATAAAACTAAGTCGCCTGGCCGCGTGTGTCTGTGTATTCGGCTAAGGCTTCTAAACTACTTAATGGATTTTGATGCGGTTTTCAGCATCATTTAGAGAATTTCTTGAGGAAGGTTTAGGTATGTAATACATTCATATTTAATGTAAGGACAGTTGATAAATGTCGACGTTTTGTAATAAAGCCTGAGAAAGCCTCTTTTCGCGCGCTAACTTGACTTACGCTGACTAAACCACAACCGATACACCAAATTAATGTACTACAGAAATGTAGATCTCAAAAAGGTCTACAAAAACCGTGACAGCATATGTTTATCTTTTAAGGATGACCTGAAGTAGCCATTTTTGTCTTTTTAAAAATAAAGGTTCACTCACGAAGACTTTGTGAACAACGCAGTATTATTTCTATGTTAATTACCTTACGCATTTCGTGTGTAGGCAGTTCACGGTAAAATGAGCACTCTTGGAAACCCCGCTTAAGATCTACTTATATGCACGTTGTGTATTCCCCCGCCTTTGTAAAATTAACATTGACATGGGCCTCGTCACTTTATTCATGCATCGGTCAAATGGAACCGTGAAATTATTAAGAAAGTAAATACTAAATCTGCTAATTTTTACACTTCGATGCATTAAAAAAACAGAAAGTGAAAGAAATAATTTTAAGTTATAATTTGTTACCTAATACTTTTTATTCGATGTCAGGATATGGAACTACTTTCCTTCCATCGTGACCAACTTTACTGGGCGAATGTCACTCGGTGAGCCCATTAAAATATATGCATGCAGAGGCAGTGGCTTTTTTCTGCTTCATTGCTATAGTGCTCATATTATTGTGAACAGCCTTTATATACTTGCTGTAAATCTAAACAACGCCATATTTGTAAATCGCACCCGAGCGAGGCCCGGGGCGGGTCGCTAGTGAATAATAAAAGCTGCTTGTGAATACAACTAGCAGACTATTTAACTGGCGTGTTACATTTTACTACAATATTTTTACCCTAACATATTGTATCCACAGATTCTGTACCTTTCATGTCTTCAGTGCTCTGTTAAAATATTTAAAAGTCTCACTAACTCTCTACTTAACTCGTATAGTTAAATTCGTAGTACACAAACATGTTAGCGCGAATTAAAAACACGCATGGGTAAGTAAAAACATCCATATGTGAGTGTAGAATACAAAAAAAAAATTTGTTAAAGCGCCTACGAGTAACTTCGTAACATTTTCCGCGGGGAACAGAACCGCTTCCATACGATTCGCTGTAAATACGAACGTATTTAAGGTCCTGAACTCAGAACTACCGAACTAAAATCGAAGGGTACTGAGCATACTGCAATTAAAAACATTCAATCTACATTGTTTTTTAGAATTCAATGTTAAAAACTTTACGTTTTTTACAACTCTTTATATTCGTATGCCATAGCGTAACAAAGTAGTACTTTTTGGTTCATCCATTATTACTGGTCAAATAGGACAATGATAAGCAATTTTCCTATTGGGTGTGAAGTCATTTCCTGCTGATAGTAAATAATTTTACTACACAAAAGGTTAAAATTATTACGGCAATTATTTGTTAACTGTTTTTGTTTTTCTGTGATATTTTATTACACTATGCAAGTAAAGAATGATTAGCATCACGCACATGTTTCTTGGATAACTTTTCTATTTGTATGGGCACATGTTTATATTTACAAGGTATGGAAAATTGAATGAATATAATAATAAATATTTATCTTTGGTCAGATTATAAAACGGATATTAATTTTTGAACTAAAAACTCCAGGAAGTTTTTTTTTAAACACACTAAGAAAAAGTTAGTAAAACCCTTTCCCGTGTTCATAAATAGGCTCATGACATACCTGTTATTCAGTCAACAAATTTCTTAAACTCGTCGTTATTAACTGTTGGAAGAAAATGAGTGAATAAGAATAAACAGTTAAAAATCAATGTTAATCTTGTAACGGAAAGCATTATTTCAACCAAATACAGCTTCCATAACTACACGTGGGAGGTTATCATCAATATATTATAAATACGATCATGAAAACCAAGAAATATTAACGACGTCTACAGAACAGCAAACACAATAAACCGGAAATTTTAAGATCTTACCGTAGGCAGTTCTCCGAGTCAATCCACTTTTGCCGTGCACTCTTGAAACACAAATAAAAGTTTATTTAAGATTACTTACTTAGCCGCACAACAAACCTAACATAAAAGTTGTAGTTGACGCACAAGCGCTTTCAGGATTTCAAATAAACCTGCACGTCACACGTCGCCTACGCGAAAACGTAGTTCGTTGCGTTCGAACAGCTTCGAACGATTGGAATTTTTTCAAACCCGACCCTTCGGCGGGACGTCGCGACGTACAACTGCAACGGACGGAGCCGTCTTTCGCGCCTCGCGCGACGCACTAGCACTGCCCAGCGGGCGCCGCAGGAACTACGTGTTAGCGGCTGGCCGCGACAGCGAAGCCGGCGCCTCGCACACGGCCGCTGGGGCGGATGAAATGAAATTTTCTGGGTTCGATTAGTTCGGCACCGATAAACCCTAGAGCATCAAAAGAGCTTATGCCGAACCGCGCTAAAGCGTTTAAGCCTAGTTGAAGCCGCTGGTGTTAAATCTTTTTCACGCCAACTTGCAGTGAAAATGCGGCAATCAAGTGTGTCCACTTTAGACGTTATGCTCACGTGCGTCTCTTAACTATTAATATTTAAGAATTTTAGAAATGTTTACAATTGAGTGTTTTTCGTTGCACCAAACCGGTATGGGCGCAGGAAATATTATATTTAACTGGCGGCATTTCATTGTATAAGAGAGTGGGTAGACGTTGTGGAAGGCGAGGCTTTATTTTTCTCCGGAAGCTCCCGATACATGTATGTTTGTAATTAGAAGTGTCTGTGTGCACAAGACTGTTGCCGGAATAGTGTCTTCTCAATGTTTTATGCCGGAGAAGGCAAAAACAACAGAATAACAAATACCGTTATTTTTAGAGGCCATCGCCATCATCGTTATCGAAACTGTATCGTTAACATCGTGGTAGCTATTTTCAGAGTGAACAACTTCAATATATATTTTCGCCTGTACATTTATTATATTTCCTAAATACACATTATAAAGCTATCTGTTAATGACACATTATATCCAAGGTCACGCAGAGCCTGAGCCGTGGACACGTGAGGGTGTTAGGAAAGGGAGGGGGGCAGTTTGTGGGTTAACTCTCCCCCCCCCCCGAAATTGCAAGAAATGAAACAAAATTAAAGAACATTAAAAAACAAAAACGTACAAACAGTGCCAATCTCAGTTTTAATTATTCTATAAAAAGTGATGCTATTTGGTTGTGTCTTGAATAATTTTATAACTGGGCTGTACAGGAAAAATATATTTAGTGTTAAACTGAAGGCAGTGTCGATCCAACTTTGTCCCTACGTGAACCATGGTACTACAGGCTGTTCACAGTAAAATGAGCACTTTTGAAAGCCCCGTTTAAGATATACTTGTATTCACGTTGTGTATTCTTTCCCCTTATATAAAATTAACATAGTCACCGGCCTCAACACTTTATTCATGCGTCGGTCAAGTGAAACAGAAATTATTGAAAAAAAAAAAAAACTTTGTCATAAATGTTTACCCAACACTTTTTATTGGAGGTTAAGATATGGAACTACTTTCCCTCCGTCGTTACCAACTTCATTGGGCGCATGCCACTCAAGGCGCCCGTTAAAATATATACAAGCAGAGGCAGTGACTTTTTTCTAAGGTTGATTTCAAAAGTGCTAGCTTTATGGTGAACAGCCTTTACAATTGAGTTTTCTCCTAACTTCCCTAAATCAGCTTTTACACGATGCAAGATTCATGCAACCGTGCAAGATGACACGCTCAAACCAAGTCTCATGCGGAGGAGATATCATGTGCAAGGCATTTCTCATACGAACGCAAGAAACGGAGCATGTCCTATTTATGGGAGATCTTTGCAAGAAACGACTGATTCTATTGGTCTTTCTGTGCTAGTAATGTGACCATCTATATATCAACCAGAGAGGTTGAAGAAAATTAGAGGAATCAGGCGAAAAAATATTAATTGTGAAGAGCTCTTACAAATTTTGTTTTGAGAATGGAGTGGAGTTCAGATCGGGCTGTGATATTTTTGGTCAAGCACAAGAAATAACCTACTATTTTTAATAGCCACTACTTAAAAATATCTGAGTTCATGAGATTTAATGACTAAAATTTAAGATATTCCGGGGCCATCAGCATTTCTTATGCAAGGAAGTATTTTGTTTCAAGTTTGATTTGAGTACTCGGTTTCTCATGGGATTTTCCTGCTATTTTTGCATGAGGCATTTCTCGTTAGAGACCCCGTACGAAATACACATTTTTCGTTGTGTAAACCCAGTTTGTGTGGAGTCGGAGGTGCGATGTAGGGCTGGGATATAAATTATTCTCAGAGGATAAACCCGATACGTTTATGCATGCAGGAAATATGTTTACTAACAGGCGACACGAGCATGGCGCCTTCTCTGGGACTGAGCAAACATGGCCGCAATTGGTAACGGCTGTTCACGATAAAGTGAGCACTTAAGAAATGAACCTTAGAAAAAATTCACTGCCCCTGCATGCATATATTTTAATGGGCGCACTGAGTGACATTCACGCAGTAAAGTTGGCATCGATGAAGGGAAAGTATTTCCATATGTTAACGTCGAATAAATTGTGTTAGATTACCATTTGTGATAACTTAAATTTTTTTCTTTCGCTTACTGTTTTTTTTTATGCATAGAAGTGTAAAAATGAGCAGATTTCTTAAGCATTTACTTTCGTAAGAATTTCAGTTTAGCTTGACCGATGGATGAATAGTAATGAGTCCCATGGCAATGATAATTTTACATAAGGCAGAATAATACACAACGTGTATTACAAGTAGAGCTTAAATAGGGATTTCAAAAGTGCTCATTTTACCATGAACAGCCTATACCACGGATACGCATTGTGATTACTGACTAGCCTAGTCTACAGAAAAGGGGAAAAAGGGAGAACTGTAAAGACACAGCAAAAAATCACTCTACAGAAAAGAATGAATTGTAAAACTGCATGCAATGTAGAAGAGTGATTGCTGGGTTTCGCGGCCATTATCTGGATGACCGTCTTGGCTTCCGGACTGGATCCAAAGCATTGCAGCAGAAGACATATTTCTGCTATAATATTAAAAGGGAAATGATGATCTTCCATAGGAGGAGATACGAACACTAGGAGAGTGAGACCAGTAGGGGTAACTATCCTTTATTCGGTAGGAACTGGACTTTGCCTATTGGTAACCAGCGGTGTGGGAGGTACACCGTTGGTGGAAGTGCGAAGGCGCAACCCAGCATGCCGCCCCCTCCCGTGCCGCAAGCAGATACTTGAAATAAGAAGAAAAGAGTAGCGTATACTCTACAACAATGATAATTCCTTACGCACAAGCCCTGTCGAAATCCCATGGATTGAGTCACTGTGATCGACCATACAAGTGAGTCAGTTGCATTTAAAACTACGTGATTTTTTTTTTGTCTCCTGTCTGCCCCCGTTCAATTCAACCAACACTACAACGTCCGAAGTTCGTTTCCTGCACGTACGGAAAACTACTGGAAGTTTTAAAAATGGAAAATATATATTGGACTTGGTGAAATATACTTAAAATTATATTTTTGCAAATCTATTTGCTGCATGCTGAATCTGGTGTGGCCCGGCGTGGCTAGAAACCTGTTTTCACAGCACTTTTTAATAATTAATTCATGCCCAGTGTCGACGCAACAGACGTGATCTATGGCTCAGGTAGCACTGGGGCGGTAGTTCCAGCTCCCGCATGCTCAATTCAAAATGACGAACTTTCCGACGACGAGTGACACAGTGTCTACCATATTTGGACTTTTTGGGAGAAAGTGGCTGTGATTGGCCATTCCAATGAATGAAGATCCCTCTAAAGCGTAATGGACTTTAGAACACCCCACTACCAAGAGAAAATTATGTTGTCTCCATATTTGGGCACATCTGCTTCTATTGGCAGATTCAATTAAAGAATAATAATACTATGTTGTTATTGAGGAATGACTTGTATTCACCCCTCTAACACTTAATTGAGTGGACTTTGTTTTTATACTGTTTGCAAATGCTTGGTTGAGGTCAGATGTTCAGCCTCAAGGGAGCATCCACATAAGATATGTAGTGGTAAATATACTTCCTTAAAATGTTAGACTCTTAAAGCAAGGAAAGATCATGATGTCACTTTGATGTAAGATCAACTGTCTGAAAGGGCTTAAATTTCCAAAATATTAATGATTTTGCATATACATTTCTAATTGGAATCTGACAAGAAAACGACTTAGGTTTTTGAGATTGTTTTCTAAGCATTCGTTTTTGAGCAGGAACCCGGTGGTTTTTAAATTGGAAATTTTCCTCAGAGGTTAAGGCTTGCCATTCGTGAGTAGTTGCCTTGTGTCACTGGAATGCGAGGAAAATTTTAAAATAATTTTTTTGTGAGGTATAATTTTGAGAGGTATGCATGTCCACCCAGCCTGAAGGTATAATATTTGTAAAATGTTTTTACTGTTGCCATACACAGAAAGCAAGAGATATTAAATAGCACATTTCTTTGCAATGTCAAATGTAAAATTTAATTGCAATATAGAATTGCAATTTTAATTAAGGGTTTTCTACCTGCAACTTGTACAGGTTAGCCAAGAGAAATTATTAAAATGTAAACTATTGTTAGTATGGCCTTTGGATGGCTGGTTAGCCAGAAAAATAAAAGTTTGTCAAGTTAACAATATATATCACATCTTTCCACTTGGAATTTCACTTATAAAATGATTTTTTTTTAGCATGGCCTTTGGCTAGCCATAAAGTTAAAGTTTGTCAAGTCAAAAATTTATCACACTTTTATAATGGTTTTATTGGAATTTTGCGTGGTTTTAATCAGACATATACTGGTTGGTTAATTTGACTTTAAATGTACCTGAATTTTTAAGTAAGTTGGAAAGTATTAAAATATATCTGCATGTGGCAGTAAATATTGCGGGTAATGTTCTGGAATATTTTGTAAAGATATTTAAATACACATACAATTTTTGTATTTCTCTTTAAATAATTTAGGTTTTTTGCATATGGCGAATTTTCCAAATAATGTGCTGTTTGTTGGAACAAAGGAAAAACGAAAATAATGTAAATCAAGTTCTCTAGATACTTCATGAGTTTTTATACTGTTTTGAACATTTCACATAATAATACTCCTGCTCTGCCCAATGGATTTTACTTGCTGGCATTTTGTGCAATTTTCTTGGTGATCAGATTTTTTGCTGGTATTGGGGAAATTTCAGCCTTGCTACATCCTTGGGTTTAAGGGTGTCGCGAGGGTCTGAGGATGTGCACTCTGCTACTTGAGCGGCGGGTTTTGGAGTTTGTCTTTGAGGAATGAAATATGAAGTATGTAGTGCTGAACCAGTATAACCAGGATAAAGTTAGATCAACAAAAAACTTTAATTGAAAGCAAATAGAGAGATTTTTAGGTTTTTTACTATATTCTTTGCAAATTTGTATGCTGTCTGCAGCAACAGCGTGGATTCAGCGTCTGTCCAAGCCCCCGCTTCTTCAGATATTGATGGAAGCAGGAGTTGTGGTGGAGGAGAGCGAGCTGATCGATGACCTTCGCGTTAAAGTGCCGTCTCTGGTGGGGCGAAAAGATGTGGGCAAGGAGGTCGGCATAAGGAATACGGCGGTGCTTGGTGAGCCAGTTCCTGTTTTCAAACTTCTTAAGAATATGCCACCAGAATTGGCAGCAAAAATTCCGAAATTGACAACATTTCACTTTGGAAGCATTGTTAGATTATTTTATGATAAACTCAATGCATTGATTGCTTTACAGCTTTGTGAACAGTAGGTTTTATATTCCGTTTTTCTGTTCAGGATCCCTAATTGATGGTAAATCTTCTTTATATACCCATTTAGTAAATTTTTCAGGTAGAGAAATATTTGATCTAAATAATAACTTATACAATACCGATTCATTCATAAATATAGTATTTGGTTGTGTATTTAAAGGTGTCCTTTCCATAGGTACACCTTTGAGTTCAGTAAATTACTTTTCATCTTCATTATCAACCATATAATATAACTCATTTCTTGTTTTTTTGTATTCCAAAAGTCTAGCTACATCAGTTCCTTTAAACCATGGATTATTCTCATCAATTATCATAAAAACTTGTTTACCATAGTAGATAAGTTTGTTATTATTTATGTCGAGAACTTACTCCTTTTTTATGTGTGAAATTATATGCAATTGAAATTAGCTAATATTAAATATATATATATATAATTTTAATAAGGAATTTAAAAAAATTAAAGAAAAATAAAATTCAAGAATATAGCTTAAGGAGTTAAATTTTCTAAATCATTAATTATATATTTCATTATATTTAAAATTTCGTTATAAGAGTCACACTTTATACCAAACAATGAAATGCTATTTTTACCAATTTTAGTCAAATTTTTTTTAAATTCATTATATTCGCCGAAAATTTCTTTGGTAAAGAAATACATTAACCCATTTGAATGTCTAAAAGCCGGCTCTATCATAATTGGCAAATGAGGAAATTTCTCAGTAATTGGGCCTTCTCTTTTATTTGGAAACGAGATTAATATATTTCAGCAGAATATGCCTTATCATAGAAGATAAAAGTTTTTCCTGAATAAGAATTAAAAACAGCATTTATTTTATATTGATCTCATAATCCAAATGAAGAAAATAATTTTGGATATCCGTTTATAGGTTTATAACTAGGGTAATCAACAATAAACATTTTACTGTCAACTAAAAGAACTCACTCTCCCAAAGGTCTTTGGAATATAAAACAAATATTGAAATCACTTGGTAAACAATCAAGCAATTCTGTTATCATTTAAACTTTTTGTCCAAACATTTTTATTGTAAAAAATTGACAAATCGCTATCAATAATTTAAAATGCGTTTGCATTTTTGCTTTTGCATAAATCAATTGGCTCATTGTAATTAAAATTATTTCGTGCAGGTGGTCCATAAATGTTTTGAATGTTTTGAATGTCATGTGATTGCAAATTAACCAAATCATTATTAAGAATTGGATACATGACCATATTTGTATCATATTTATATGTTGAAGAACTATACATGACTTATTTCATGAATCAAAACTGTTAGAAAATTAACGTTATTTTCAGGAGTGTTTTTCCTATCATTATACCAATATTCATGCCTATTGATATGAATTTCAAAAAGACTACTTTGCTGATTTGGAAAAAAATGCATGAGCTAGTGCACTACCATGCGGAGATAATGTATAAGGTCAAAATCCACATAATATGTGTTATCTATGTTGGTTTTGTTTATAAGAAATAAGTTTGTCTGGAGATTGACACATCATAAACAACATTTTAAATTTGTATGCTTTTGCCAAGTGCCAAAAGCCTTTTCATTTAACCTTTTAATTAAATTATTTGCAAATGCGTAATGTTATTTTAAGATATTTTTATTACATTTTGTGGTAAATGAACAGCTACCAAATATATCATCCTTAACACCACATCTTGGTTTATTAATCAATTTAATTGTTTCTTCATTGAGTTTATCTTCGATTGAAGAGAGGTTGCGATACTTTTGAAATGTTCTTAAAGAATTTTCAAATTTAACTTGATCAATATTTGAAAGTGAATGTGGGCCACCATCTAAATATCCATATTTATAAAAAAAAATTGATAACATATTCTGCCAGATTCTCTTTATTGGGCAACACAAAATTTATTTTTGTGATAGCGAAAATGATTATGTAAACCTTCATTTACATACAAAAAAATTAACAGGTTGTAAGAAGACTAATCATTTCAAATGCTGCATCATTTAATGCTCATATCACATGTTTGTCATCAAGTTCAAACATCAAGTTCATAAAAAGAATGACAATTTTGCAGAAATTTTAAAAAAACAATAAAGTCTTGAATTTTATTTCTGTACTTCCCATTATTCATTTTTCTATTCAAATCAAAAGTGATAAAACCGTATTCTTGATTTCAACAGTTTGCGCAAATCTCTTTAAATATCTCATAAGTCATGTCCCCACCAACAACATCGTTATAAATATGTATCAAGTTAATGTCATATTGTCTAAATATTAACAGAAAGTTCATATTGTCTCTCACCAATTGCTTGGGCACTCTCGAATATGTTTGTGCTAAATAAAATACATCAATGCTGTTGTGTCTTCCCCTAGTAAAATATTTGCGAATGACATCCTGATTGTCTAAAATAACATTGTCAAATATAACTAGAGAATTATTTTCACATTGGTCTAAAAGAATCAATTCGTATTTTTTATTAAAAAAGTGTGCAAATTTTTCATTAAACTTGTTGGATATGGCATCAAAATAATTTTGTAACTGAATATATTTTGGTTGATTTAAACTTTTTTAACAAACATTCAATTTATTAAAATTTAGCCATCCTGTCTTATAAATATAAATTTATCATCTAATTGGTTTTTGCACAATCGCTCGGACCTACTATAATTGCCATTATGTTATCAGGCAATTATTCGCTATTCATTTTTTTACTATCTCTTTCCGAAATATAAACTCCTACACCCCAATCCACTTTTTTTTATTTAATAAAATATTTCTTGAGTATTAAATGGATAATAAAGAAGTTAACAAATAATAGTTCCATACTAAAGAAGAAACTTTATTATGGTATAATTCATAAAGGTAAATAAATTGCTTAGATTAGTTTTTGTACACAATTTGTATCACCTAATATAGACAACAATACTCTAACAACAATTGAAAAAATTAGTGCTTTTGTTGATAAAAATGAAGTTATACCATTCCTAGAGGCCAATACGATATTGAATAATCAAAACTAACTATAAATTCATTTGATACATTTTCAATTAATAAAATTGAATTAATATCAGACAATGAGAAAAACAGAATATCTAATAAATCTGAGTTTGATATTAAATGTGACGATAGAATATCTGATATTCTTGGTTTCGAGAGAAATATAACTATTGAAAAAGGGTATAGGTACTAAATAACCTAATTTTGATCCATTAAAAACAATAAATGTTCACTGTAATTTGGCATATGGCATGTTCATAAAATATAATGAATCTAATCATTTAGAAAATTTGCTCGTTTTCCACCAAAAACGATGTTTGGTTTTAGAGATTATCCTATTTATGAGCTCATATATCTAACTTTTTTTATCAAACTAATAATGAACAGTTTGATAATATTGTTTCAGAAATTAGAGACAAATATGCTAAACTAATTGATTTTGATGGGGCTGATATCGATATTGTTTTAGAAAGTAAAAATGTTACAAATATAGTATAGAAATACAATTATATAAAAATTAATTCAAAATTATACATTTTTGATATCCATATGGTAATGTAGCGATATTTTTTTATAATCCTTTTGTTATCATAATGACTTTATGCTACTTAATTAATGTCGATTGTATATATTGCATGCTTTTCAGTACTTATCAAATTCATTGTTCTATAATCTATTTTCACTTTAAACAAACATTTATTATAATTTTTAAATGTGATTCTATTCTTAACTACACATTTTTTTCACACCTTTTGCTCGTGTATTTTATTTATCGTCAACTCTATTTGCATAATTTTTGCTCATAATCCAACAAATTCTTTAATTATTTTGCCATTATATTAATCTTTTATTTTACTTAATACTTTCTTATTTATTTGAGGTATCTTATAAATATTGTCCTTTGGATAATCGGTTGTATCAAATTTATCTAACATTGACTTCATGTCTTTGTAAAAAAAACTCTATTTATTTTACGAATGTACAAATTGGTATCTTGTAAACATAATTCCATTTTATCACCATTTTTTGGTTTCATTACTTCATAGTGAAAATTATACAATGACTCTTTTAATATGTCCAAATTGACATACCCACACAAATAGGCTTATTGAATTTCATACTTGTTTTATTCATATGCATGGCTCCAAGACTCTAATTAAATATAGTACTTTTTTAAATTTTGTTTTACTATTAATTTTTCACATCATTTGTCATTTGATATCAGTTTTATATACCCTATTTCTGATATTTTCCATTGTTTTACCAAAAACATAATTGGTCATTAGTTTATAAATATCTTTTTCAAAGTCTTTTTTTCCATTAGTTCTCATGGTTGTATTCAAATCTATATACTTTTTTTTTTTAACTAATCAGACTGATTATACTTTAATATTGTATGTATTTTAGCAAGTTTTAAACCATTATTCAAACACTGTTTTAAATTATGGTAATGTATTACATACTTTTCTTTATTATGTTATGTTGTTAATAATTTAGATTGATTTGTTTTTGGAACTACCATAATTTCTGTACAAAATGTAAAATCTTTATGCAAGTTTATGTAGTTTTTGTGGATATTATAAAACAACTTCTAATATGTATCCATGATCTGAATCATCATTAAGATTTAATATATCTTTTTCTAACAAGATATCTAATTTATATTCTGGTTAGTTTATCCATTAAAAACTACCATCTGGTAAATATTGTGACATTACCCATCCATATCAATTATTTGCATCGAGATATGCAAAAAATTAGACTCTTGATTATGAATAAAATATTCTAAATAATAATAATATACTTTAGCATATAATTTACAACATTGTGATATTCCACCTCTAATTCGTTTTTCTATCATTAAAATCATATCATAATTATGTAATGAATCTAATTGTTGTTTAGTTATTTTTAACATTATATCCCACGATAAACCTGGTGCTGTAAAATACCGTGCAGGGTATAAGTAATATGCATTTATACATGTTTCTCTAAAATTTTCAAACACATCTGCTAACAATAATACGTCACTTTGTAAATATAATTCGTGATATTCGCCAAGATTTTTCATATTAAATTGATTCCATATTGTTTTGCATGTTCATAATCATTGTCACCTATATCACTATTATTTAATTTATTATAAAACCCTTTTTTTGGTGTAAGTTCAATTTCTTCAAATTTTTTCCAACTATCCATATAATGTATGGATAAGAACCTTTCCTAATAACTAGATCTACTTTATCTTTTGGAAAATGTTTTTAAGTATTTTTCGTTAGATTTTTTGCTCAATTATATGATAATTTATCTAACCTACTTGCCAAAAATTTAAATGTGTCTATAAATCTCATTTTTAAGTTTTCTGTTTTTTTCCCAAAGTAATATATTTTTCGTCATTTTTCGCTATTAAAGCTATATCTTTTCATCGTACCCTACCTCTTTAATAAACAAATGTTCATCATATCCAGCTAAATTATGAAAATTAATTGGAACAAAACTTGGTAATTGTAATTGTAGATTTCAATTATTACAACTGAGATAACGAATTTACCGATTGAATGATCATGCTTATGCATTGGTTTAATTTGTGAATATATATCACCAATTTCTTCTGCTTCCTATTTAATTGATTGAATAAACTTTTCATGTGAATTTATACCCCAATATACAAATGGTGGTTTACAATCTGCATAATTACACACAATATAATAGCAAAAACCAGATGCTTCATGAAATTTATATTTCATTGAATATGATTCATTATACAACTTTAAATGAATTTTATTAATTTTTTCATCAGTAAGATTAGATTTATTTAAGTATTTCTTTATAAAGACCATAATCATTATCATCTTCTGTTAAAACTGGATAATTTTTACTAGGTAAAATTTCTTTAATTCTCTTGGGGTTGGTTGTTGTTATTTTATTTAGAATTGATTCGAAATTGCCATATATTGCGAAAGGAGCCTTCATTGTATTTTTATAATTTCTGAAGAATATTTTTTTTCCATTTCCAAGGTATATTGATTCTTACTGTTTCGTTTTTAGAGCAGTCCTCTACATGTGTATATATAATTTTTCGTGAGAGTAAAAAAAAATTGGCACATGTCACATATACCTTTTACCTATATGTTTAGTTTTTTGTGCTGAAAGCAGTTTCGATATATATTTTATTTAACAATAATGCGAATTTTTATCATCTTTGAAATAAAGATAATTTATGTGCTCTGTATCACCTGGTTTTATTCCAAACTTGATGAATAATATTAACGTAATTTGAATGTCAGAAGTTGTTCATAAGTAAAATTTATTCTACTTAAAAAGAGTAAATAGATATATAAATGTTAAACAGATTCCTTAGTTATAACTTCGTGACATTTGATCAGATACTTTTGTATGAAAATATTTTGTTTTATTAAATGCTTTCTCTTTTTTTTAAATAAATAGTGTTGGTTGATATATATATATATATATATATATATATATATATATATATATATATATATATATATATGGACAACTATTTTGTTTTGGAATGTTTGGAATTTTTTAGGAAGGTTCAAAACGAGAGTAATATATGGAAAGCTGATCGAAGTATGTCTCCAATTTTTATGTGGTTCGTGATTGATGGTAATTTGACGATGGTATTTAAAGGAAGAATGTTCTATATTTTTGAGTAAGCGGTATAAAGATTAAACTACAAAAATATGCAAAAAGTAAGAAATTAATGGTGTATTTGTATGTCTTCAGAGGCTGAGATGTCATCAGTGAATTCCAAAGGAACCGAGGGCTTCATCATTAATTTTTCGAGTAACATATAGACATATCATCGCTACCTAATTCTGAAGGAGGTTCGTCACCAGAAGCAGTCTTAACTTCGGAGTCCAGGCCAGTGCAGTTATATGCTGCTTCAGTGGTTTGATACGGGAGTCAACTACAGGAGGATGTTGGAGTGCCTATTGCTGGCATGTGATTGCAGTCTGCTAGGACACAAGGAGTACCAGGTTCTGCTCTAAGGGGAGAATTCCATATTCAGCTGCAAACTACCTGATTCTGCTAAAACAGCTAAGTCCAGCATCTCCTGTTTGATTTTGAACTTTCTTTGCTTTTTTCAAAAGTTAAATATTAATGTGCTCTAAGCCAGAGTGACTCATACATTTAGTTTTAGTCCCACCTTACTTACTAATGCTTACTAGGTTAATCAACTTCCTTATAAAACTCATCTATAATTTTCTTGTAATGATGCTATCTTTTAAGTCTGTGATAAATATGGTAAGAAGGAAAAAAGAAATGAAGACGAGAAAGAAGAAAGGAGAGAATAAAAGGAGAAAGAAGAGGAAAAAGAAAAGAACAAAGATGCAAAAGAAAGTAATTTAGAAGAAGCAACCATAAACAAATTCTGTGGGATCCTGGAGGCACCAACAGACCATATATCCAAGACTTTGAACCATGGAACTCTAGAAGCGTTATCAGGTCAGCTATCCCTAGTATTTGACATATCAAAATTACCTTCGCCACCCGACACTGAATCAGTGAAAAATGAAGAAGATACCGAAGAAAGGAAGAGAGGAATGTTGGAATTCACAAGAAAAAGATTAATTTTAGCCGCTGAATGAAGAAACAAGTATGCAAAGAAATCCCGCAAGAAGAACCTAACCATCGGACCTATTGTGTTGGTTCGAGTTCATTGCATTTCCAAAGCTTGGGAATATCTTTTCAAGAAATGTATGCCACTGTATGTTGGACCAGTATGAATCTCGAAGATCTGTAATCATAATTGCTATGAAGTAGTTTGTCCTGAGACAGGAAAAGCTATAGGCAAGTACAACATCCCAACAGCCCATTACACAAGTTGAAGAAAAATGTTGGAAAAATAAATAAGTATCCTTTAGCTGCCAAATGAGAAGTGTGTAATTTTTATGTGATTATTGAGAAATATTATCGTAAAAGTGGAATCTTGTCGTATTAATTAGTGTTTGGGGCTTGAGTTATGTGCATGATGTGAAACAAATAATAAGACAAAGATAAATGCAGCCAGGTGATGGTAAAAATTAATTCCACGTCTGATAATATTTTATTGTGCCCTGAATGGGTGCCATGCTGACGACGATTTATTATAAGGAATTGATGATATAGTAGTGTATTTTGCAGCAAGGTTCTTAAAATTCCCTACCAAGATAGAGGTGTAATTGTGTGACGTAAAGAAATGTTCGGCCTAGTTCAGAGTCCAGATCGCAAGCCATGTTAACTGCCTAAATAGGACAAACTAAACAGCAAGAAAAAATTGTTTTCCATGTTTAGCAAAGGCCATTAACAAATTTTAATTTACAGTAAATAAGATGGCAAGTCAGAAAAATAACCATTGCTAGTAAAATCAACAAGGGGAATATCGAGTCCAAGAAGTACAAATTTTCTGTCGGCAATGACAATGAAATGGGTTAATACACAATATTTCGTACTGGCTAATACGAATTTTGTGCTACACAGGGCCTCGGGAGAAACACACCATAGGGAAAATCCTCTAGAACTTTCCTTGCTTCCAACGACCCCATGCAGCAAACACTCAAATAACAAAATGGACCAGTTGGGTCAAGAAGGAATTACTAAAGGTTAGTAGTAAATAAGACATAGGGCCGAACACTAGCCCAGTTCGGCAAACTTGCATTCGCTTTTACAAAGAATAGTTTTGTCTGCATTGTAAAGGTAGTTTAAATTATTATATTAATGTAATTAGGTTAAGTTCTAAAAGGTGGTCATATAAGAAAATATAAAAACAAGATGCAATAGTGACACTTTTTAATCAAAATAGAATATCTCTGTAAAATTGAACACACGCCTTGTTCACTACGCAATTGGCCTACGCAATATCAATAATTACGTTAATATCTATCTTATTTCATAAATGGTATCCAGACTACATACTTTTAAAGGTTAAGGTGATAACAACTTAGAGCAGAATACAAAAATTGAAGTTACATTTTCATTGAGTTTAAGATGCCACAATGCCAGAGCTGAAGCAGATTTTCTATAATTTTAAGTAACATTTTCTTATTTATTTATTTTTTGGTTTTATTTTTGAAGTTCAAAAGCAACAACTGCTTGAATATTTGGAATTGTCGCAGAAGTAGGGATGGACTGCAGACACCAGGTAGAAAAGTTCAAATTAACGAGTAGGTTAGTCAAAACACATGCTTAGTACAAAAAAAAAAAAACAATATTTTTAGCCTGAAAGCAGCAGCAGCAGGAAGTAAGAACACTTCCGCAACCCTGGACGTTCCTCAGAAAGTAGCAGTCATCGAACCATCAAGAAGATCGTGAATATGGACACCAAGAAACAGGCTCGTTACATCTTAGGCCATGTTAAAGATAGGTCCTACACAGGAACCGCTAAACAAACATGGCAAAACACATAAAATAACAATGACCTGCCAAAACTAAAAGGATTAAAAGTTGCCGCGCCAAAAGGGCTACAAGCCACACTTACCAGAAGCAGAGAAAGTACAAAATTAACGAAGGATCATGAAGATGCAGTAGAGATACATTTTTTGAGAATGTCACGCCATATTTTAACGATCTAGAAGAAAGAAACAAGACTGGCGGAAGTGGTCGTAGATCAGGTATCGATTCAGGCAGTTATGGCTACAATCGATATAACAATTTACGATAATAAAGAGAATAGTCACTTAATTTGACTTTAAAGAATTGACAAAATTAAGATAAACAATTAGTAATGTATTTCAACATAGTACACAATTCTGAAAAAGGTATTTTACATAAAACGTGACGTTTTGTTAATATTGTATTTTTGCCGATACACAAGGCACACAGTCCTGGATAAAAATTGCAAAAAAAAAAAAACTTTAATGGCAGAAAACTTTACCAAAATTCTAGCCAATAAAATAAACTGACAATATAAATAACAAACATGAAAATTACGCAGAATTACAAATATTATGACACAAATGTTAGTAAACTAATAATATCAATACCAGAATAACTTACTAGGTCACAGTAACACTGACTACCAGAAATTAACAGTGAAAACGATTAAATAACATTACCACACCAAAGCACAAGCAAATTAAGTGACCGAACCGAACATCGGTATAAAAAAAAAAAAAAAAAATCTGGAAAGGAATATACAAAAATTCAAAATTTTCATAAATTAAGGCAAACAAAAGCAGGTGTCACAAACACTGGCACTCACTCCCCCCTTAAGCGTGGCTACAGGGAGCACGGCGCAACCCAACAAACATAGGCACCACACAAACAAAAGAGGTGAAGAGACTAACAAAAGACTTAAGGGTCACAAAAGGGAGACTACCTCTCAGTTGAAGTAGTAGGAGGCGATAACGGAACCATCGCGCAACCGTCGGGAACAACTGCAGGTTGTGCAGGGGGTGGACTGGTTTTCTTACACAATTTTAATTTCAACCAGATTACAAGGATGGTAACACAACAAACTACAGCGACTGGAGATACTGTAATCGTGATGAGGTTTGGGTAGGTGGAAGGAGGAGACGGACGAGAGCATAATAGGTGTAGGACATCACGAAAATCTGCACCATGAGGACGTGATGCTAAAAGGGGTTCCAATTATTTGACAAGAGAGTCGTTCATGGTTAAGTTAGGAAAAGTTTAAACTTTAACATGGGAAAGTTTAGCTACCAGTTTGGGAATGTGTATGATAGGAAAATACATGTTATATTGAAGAGCCGCATTAACCATACCAGAAGTTCTAAAGAAGGGGCTTATCAGGTCACAGTGAGAAGCATTGTTAATCAGGCCAGAACATGATAAGATTTGGGTGAAAGGTCTCAGTGGAAATTCTACACAAAAATGTGACGTCTAAGGAGTCGTTAGTACCAAAAATCCAATAAGAATTAGTTTTTATTCAAAAAGGAAGTTTTAAATCAATCACAGACTTGTCACGAAAATTAAAATATGCTCTTTCAACAAAAATATTGAACTCGCAGTTATCTACATGAGTATCAAAAAATGGGAAAGTTGCTAAGGGAACTGTGACTGACAGATGCAAAATGTTTCCTGTCCAAACTGACAATTAAGTACTATGCTACATTAAAAGGAAGATATTTATTCAACTTTGGAAAAAGAAACGGAACTCGATAGATATGGTATTTCTCAAATAAACTATCTTTGTTTGCTGGAGGGAAGTTCATCACCACATTCAGGAATGAGTTGTACACAACAACCTGTACATTGCTTAAACCATATTACATATACAAATTCTCATGGAGAACAGGTGCTAACATGTATAAAGGCAAGGTAAGATATTGTTGGATATGTTTCGGGATACTAAGAAAATAAATTGCACTCCCTGAGTTGGACCCAAGATTACAACTTCCACTGGTTTCAATGGCATGTCTAAGGTCAAAAATTTCCAAAGGAGCATTGGTGAGCATCTCACTTACTCTAAGTAGCATACCATTTAAATCTATGCGATAACTTAAAATAATCATAGCATCAAGACTTTCATGAAAAGCAAAATAAATATTTTTGAATAGAGTATTATAGTGTTTCAAATATAGTTGACTTAATTTATTTTTGTGTACACAGTGTTGTTGATTACTCTGTCTTCCAAATTTCTTATCATAATGATCTGGTTGTCTAAACTAATTGAAATGTCATCTTGACTGTCTCTTAAGGAGTCTAAACGTTGTTCCAAAAGTGAATGATCATCACTGTCCAAAGTTCCAAAGACAGTTTTCAAAATTTTTCCACCTAAATTGATTAATGCTCGCTTAGCCCGGGAAGGTAACAAGGAAGTAAAAGTTTGAACTTCAGATTGGAAGGAGCGGTAAATAATATTCAATTGGATAATGGTGTGATCAAAATTCTGCTCAAAATACAAAGTATCGCCGGAATTCTTAGGTTCTTCTGACGAACAGACACAATGGTTTCAATCATCCCCAGGAGTTTATTGCATTGATTGTCTAAAGAAATTAAATCAAAGTTCAGCATCACAGAAAAGGTACTGTCCGAAAAACGGAGATCGTCCTCATGCTCAAAAACCACCGCTGAAACCAACGGTGTGACAGAGACTGAGGCCAAAGCTGTGTTGGCAATAGCCAAAACTGCGATGCAGGTAAACAACATGGTGGGAAAGATCACTAGAATAGACAACACAATACGCTCACAGAGAATATAGCCCGAAGTTAAAGTGTCACTACAAAATTAAAACAAATGACTAGTTACTAGACAACAACTGTAAACAACCCAAAGTAGCCTCGAACAAGAGAGGAAAACACCCAGAAGAGGAAAATCTGAAGGAAAAGTCTAAATTTCACCCATAAAATGCAGATTATTACCTATACCAAAGGTAATAAAAGATATTTTACATTTCCAAGTTTAGATATGATAACAAAAACAATTTCTTAACCTGTCATCAGAATGACTTAAATTACCACCTACGATTTCTTTTTGCATTTATATACCACACAAAGAAGAATGGCCTCAAAACGACTCAAACTAGAGGGTGATCAGGCTACTTGTCTAACCAAGTCAAGGACAAATAAAGTTTCACAAATTGGTGAGGGTAAGCCCCTGACGAAACATGATTGGGCCTGGCCAGGCCAACAAAACAACTTATAACTGCAGTTAGAGTCTGCAGCACCTAGACATGTAGAACCCACAAAATGTACTTGAACACATGAAATGTTTTTCAAATGAGAGATTCTCTTGTTATGTATTTTCCAGAGCTGGGGTAAGCAATACTGGCAGTGACTGGCATCAGAAAATGCTGGATCTGGTAAGGATTAGTCCAACAGGATGAAAGCTTAACCATTCTCTGGTTGACTGCACTGCTGATGGAGTCAGATCTACAAAGCACTAAATCACCCATACAACATGGATTGTCAACCCTATTTTTATCATATTTAATAAAACTTCTAAAATGAGCTCTCTTGAGGTTTTTAAGGGCTGCTGGCCAGACCTGACAGATATCTTTAGGATCATCTGGCAACAAACCATCCAAACTCCACAAATTTAACAAATGATTGTTGGGTAGATAAGTAAAGACGAGTTTAAATAGAGTATTCTTATGTGACTCATGTTTAGCAAAATGTAATGCCATTTGCAACCAAGGGAGATTCCTATCCCAACTAGAATGATCCAACACATGAAAGGCCATAAGGGCCGAACGAAGGTTTCTGTTGAAACGCTCCGCATGCGAAGGGGGCAGGTTGTACGGAGGCAACGTGATGTGGCAAATGCCAAACGAAAAACACATGTCACGAACAATCTTGGAAGTGAATTGTGAACCAATATTAGAAACAACTGATGCAAGGACATCAAAATTTTGAAAAACACGGGTTCCCAAGGCCCGAAGAGTTGATGCTGCATTATCTTTTCTCATAGGAATGAGCTATACAAATTTAGAAAACTCATCAACCCAAACTAATTATGTTATTACCAAACCTGCTTCTAACGAAAGGGCTGACAAAATCAATGAAAACTTTTTGCATGGGCTTCTTCCGCAATATCAGAAGATATGAGACCGAAATGAGTTGTTTTGAGCAGGTTTGCTCAAAGTAAACAACTTACAACATTTGACATATTCTGCGATTTCGGCATCCATGCCTTTCCAAATGAAATGTTTTCTAATGGCCTGAATAGTTTTACGGGCTCCTAAATGGGCACCAAGGATTGATGAGTGAAAATATTCAAAAACCATGGGTTTGAGATGGCTCTGCAACACAGCACGTTTAAGATTATGCCGAGTTTTACAACACAATACACCTTTGGATAGGAAATACTGTTTTTGTTCAAGACCTCACTCATTTAAATCCTGATATTTCTCTTGATGTTCCTTAATATCGGCAAACGCCAAAGGGAAATTCACTAAGAGTTTACAATTTGGAAGAACTGTGATTTCATTACAATATTTAATATCCTCGAACCTACGAGAGAGTGTATCAGCCACAATGTTTTGCGATTCTCTAATGTGCTGGACTCTGAATTTCAAGGAAGCTTTTCTAACAACCCAATGACCGATCTTCCCAAGTTGTCGTGAATGGGCCAAAAGCCACGACAATGCCTGATTGTCAGTTTTCAAGAGGAATCTTGTATGTTCCAAGTATTGCCTGAATTTGCCAAGCCAAAAACTACGGCTAAACACACTAGCTCATAAATGGACGACTTTTTCTCCTGGGGTGTAAGTATGTGAAAAGCAAAAGAAATTGGTTGCTTTACACCGTCAAATTCTTGACACAGGACCGCTCCCACTACCAAACTGGAAGTGTCCATCTACAGAATGAATTCTTTTGAAAAATCGGGCATCCTAAGAACAGGAGGGTTCATAATGTGATTTTTGAGTGTATCGAAAGGGTTCTGTTGTTCTTTGCCCCATACAAATGGTACTGATTTCTAAAGCAAACGATTAAGTGGGGCTACCTTTTCAGCTAGGTGGGGAATGAACTTGCCAAAAAACTGAATCATGCCGATAAAACGCGCAATGCCTTTAACATCTAGAAGTGCGGGGAAATCTCTAATGCATTTGGTTCGTTCAGGATCAATGGAAACACCTTGTGCCGAAATTCTATGACCCAGAAAATAAATTTCTTGAACAGCAAACTTAACCTTCTTAGGGTTAATGGTCAGACCTTCTTTTTGCAAACGAAAAAGAACTTCTCTCAAATGTTCTAAATGCTGTTCAAATGACTCAGAGTATTTCACCAGGTCATCCAAATAGTTGTACACATATATAAACTTCACATCATGGAAAATTTTGTCAAGCAAACGCGTAAGAACTTGGGCACCAGTGGCCAATCCAAAAAGTATGCAAGTGAACTGATACAAATGCCAAGGTACACAAAAACTTGTAATTGGTTTGGAATTTTTGATAACGAAATTTGGTGATAGGCTGAATTTAGATCAATAGTGGTGAAAAATGTAGTTTTACCAAACCAATTAAATTCCGAATGTAGGTCTGGAAATGGGACAGACTCAATTTCCTTTTTTTTTTTTTATGTTAACTTTACTGTAATCAATAATCATTCTATGTTTATTATCGGGTTTAGGGACCGAAAAAGCTGGACTTCCATATTGGGATGCAGAAGGCTCAATTACTCCCTTTTATAATAGTTCCTGGACCTTTTTCCTCAAAATCTCCATCTTAGGAAGGGTTAGCCTATATGGGTGACTAGTGATATACTCTTTGTCTACTAACTTAATTTAATTTTCTAAAAATTTGGTAAGATATAATTCTGATGTAAGTACTTAAGGAAATCAGATGCAAAGATTTTGAATAACAAGATGTTGGGGTTCCAAGTGCACAAAAGGGTTCACAAACAAAATGGGCTCTGCATAAACCTCTGACAAGGGAGATTGACTTTGGTCACAATAAACAAAAACAATTTTTTTATTAGCGCAAAATGTAAAGAAAATATATTGTGCTTGCATGTCTAAAACGAGCCCAATGAAAGCTATAAAGTCAGCTCCCAAAATAAAGGTTAGACCAAGTTTTCCTGAAACTAAACATTCATGTACCCATGAAAAACGTCCAATTTTCAATTTAAACTTAATAGAGCACAAAATAGGTAATGCTTCACTAGAAGCAGTATTTCACTTAATTCCTGAAGGCTCAACAGATTTTAATAGTTTTAATTATTTCAAAAGATTTAAAATTTCACTTGAAATGATAGTATGTGCTGATCTCGAATCTACTAGAGCTTGAACTGACAAAGGACCTAAATTCACTTGAACATGAGAAATGGGTAACTTCTGTACACCTACAATATTAGGAAAATTCACTTGAAAGGAGTTATGCTCAGTTTTAGGGATACCAACATTATAAGGGCCAAAAAGACGGAAGCAGTGTCCTAGATTAGTAGTCCTTAACATGAGAGCATTGAATTGTGAATTTGCAAGTTTGCTAACATTGCGGGAAAGAACGCTCACTTTTCATTCCACATGGGACTTGTTTTTTGCTAAGAGCTTGGGACAGTTAGTTATCAAATGGCCAGTTACGTTGCTGTAAAAACATGCTTGTGGGGCACTGTGAGAAACTGTTGGGGTAACTACTTTACTCTTTCCTTTTATGTTATTACTAGTGCCCACAGCATTAGTGTCATGACCACATGGCTTACTTTTCGTGTCAACAGTGGGACCAGACGTCTTACAATGCTTATCAGGGGCAGAAAATTTGTGTCATTGCTAATCCACATACCTAATTTTTTGTGAGTAAATACAAATGCGGTCTAGCTCAAAAAATGTATTTGGCTTGCCCAGGAAAACTAAGCACGAATGCTCCTGTGGCTCCAAGCCTTCAAGAATGTTGTTTACAATGCCACTTTCAGATAAGTTTAGGCTCAGGATGACAGCAGCTTCTCTAATGATGCTAACATAGACTGACAGGCTCTCATTATACTCTTGTAGTCTGTTGAACATGCATGACTGTAACTGTGTGAGTAAACGGGATGGTACAAAGTAGTGAAGTATGTTGGCATGATACTGATCGAATGTGAGGTGTTTGAAATGGTCTGCCTGATTCTTTCACTGAGGGTACCCTGTGTGAATGTGTAGATAATTTCTAAAAGTTGATGTTCAGGGTCAGTATTACTTTGGTGCAATTTAATAATAAGTTTCAAAAAGTCAAGAAATTTCAGAACATGTAAACCATCTGTAACAGGGAAATTGTGCAACAAACGCTCCAATGGATGGGTAATTTCCCCAAAAGTATGCGATGTCAGTAGTTGCAGGTTGGTGTTACTGAGGGTGTCATGAGTGAAGTGGCGATAAAAACAGAGTGGAGATGAGTAGGCGAGTATGTGGTGGGGATGTGTGCTGAGGTAGAGGAAAAAGGGACATGTGGATGACGTTGGAAAATGGAGGGCAAAGTGACTAGACTGTTTAGCCCAGGTGTGGGTGGTGACATGGTGGTGGCAGTACTGCAGCTCAGGTTAGCCAGTTGTTCACTGAGTGTGGCAACCTCAAGATGGTGAGTAGTTCTTTGCACTTCACCTGCTTCTAAATTATATGCAAGTTCAAATAAAGATTGTGCCTGCACAATTACATATTTCAAAGATTGGGACTGAGCTTCTGAAAGCTTGTCAAGACAGAAAGTGAGCAAATTGTTTGCCCTAGTAGTGAGATGAGTAAGCCAGCCTTTAAACCAGGTGTATTTTGTAGGACTAGAGTCATCTTCAAGATTTTCAGCTGTTCCCTGAAGGGAAATAATTTTAGTGGTGTACACATGATACTCCTCATCAATATTTATGTCAGAAAAATATTCCTCAATTATGGGATTACGCGAAAAGTGACACAAAAGGGGGCACACAATACACAAAAACTTACACAAAATATTACAAGAAAACACAAGACAAATAAAACCTAAAAATTACTCAAAATTACTTTGTGCATGTAGTCGATGCTCCGGGTGCCACACCAGCAAAAAAATCCCGAGAGCCACACAAAAGGTGAGGCAACATGCAGTGAGCATGCACGAGTAATCCCTCTAGAACATAACCACACTCTGCTACCATGTGTGCTACACAGGGCCTCGGGAGAAACACACAATAGGGCAAATACCCTAGAACTTAACTTGATTCCAACGACCCCATGCAGCAAACACTCAAATAACGAAATGGACCAGTTGGGTCAAATAGGGATTACCAAAGGTTAGTAGTAGATAAAACACAGAGCCGAACAATAGCCCAGTTCAGCAAACATGCATTCACTTTTATAAAGAATAGTATAGTCTACAATTATAAAGGTAGTTTAAATTATTATATTAATTTAATTAGGTTAATTTCTCAAAGGTGAGCAAATAAAAAGAAATATAAAAAAAAATTTAGTGATACACTTTAATAAAAATATAATATCTCTGTAACATTGAACACACACATTTGTATAATCTCTTGTTCACTAGGCAATTGGTCTACATAATATCAATAATTATGTTAATAACCATCTTATTTCATAAACAGGAACCCGACTATAGTCATTTCCCATTGGAAGCAACTTTCTCGGAACCCTGCTGAATATCTACTTGCAGGCCCCTTTCTTATCCTTCTGCCAAATGTAAACAAACATTGCCATGTGATTGCCATGTAGCATCTGTCAAAATAAATGTCTATATGCCATTGTGTGTTTACATATGGATGTATATGTTTGCTACACGTAAAAATAAACACTGAAATGTGACTTCTACTTTTATACCTGTCAAATGTGTTGTTTACTGTTTGCAGCTTTTCAAAGAATTCCGTCATATTCCAAAAGCAATTCCGTATGAATATTGACAGTTCGGGCCTCTAACATAGTTTAGGTCAGCTTTATGATGTTTTAAAAATGCCTGAATTGAAGACAGTTCTTATGGTTATTTTTTATTAACATATTTGTTTTCCACGACATAGCTCAATACATGTAATGCACGCTAGTATTTTGCCGCGACTGTGTTTAACACTGTTACAGCTACGAGGTAAAAGACTGTACTAATTGTAATTATCCTTTTGTTATTTATATGTGTTGGGTCATCTCTCTAAATGGACGGCCTCAGTTGGAATAAATATTAAAACCAAGGAACAACCAGTGAAAAAGGCACATTAAATTCAAGCATGCAACTCGTGTTGCACAATTTTGTCATACAAACTTTAAAAGATAGTGGTGAACATGCACACAAATAAGCCTATGATAACTTTTATTCTGCTGATATTTCTATGTATTGCTACTTACTGTTCATTAGGTTTATTGAAATTTATCGGGCTGGGCTTAGTCATTTTTCTTCTGGGATTGTGGCAAATTTCGTTACGTGGCCGTGTTTCAAATCCCTTAGGGCAAAGGTACAACGTTGTGATAAATAAACAGACATGGATGTAAATAAACAACTTTGTCATAAAAACAGTTCACATTTAAAACGTATAAATAGTGCTGATCAAATATTTGATATCACATACACACAGGGCCGCGATGCGCAAACACACACCATTTTACATATGCAATGATTAATGAAACACACATCTAAGTATATTTATTACTGCTGTGGAAACACAGAGTTATCACAACATCGTAACTTGTCTAGGTAGGTTTAAAAATACATAACGTCTACAAATGTGATGTATCAATTTGAAGTATTTTCTGGAGTAAGGATAATTTACGTTTCGTTTGACAAAAAGCAACATGCTATGTCATGGTTCGCCACATCTGCCAACTTCACTAGGTAACTGCCCGCCATCATATCTAATTATATTAAAATATGTATTCAAACATTAAAATCTTTTTTCTCCTGTAAATTACAAATTCAAAAATCATTATTTGGCTGTAATAAGAATGAAATATGCTAAAATCGAAAACATGTGTAATTTCCTTGCTTACTAGTGAAGTGAAATTTCCAGAATGTGAAAAAGGCGAAGAAAGGGAAACAGGGCGACAAGCCTCGCTAGCAGACAGTTTTTTAATTGCTTTCTCTCTCGATATAACAATACTGCACCATTTGCGGCCTACTCACTATATTTTCTGCTGTTATTTTAAACTGTAGAAATGAGATATGTTGCCATCGGGGCTACTTAAATATTTCGATAGGCACCGTTTAATTTACAAAGAGTATACTAAAAAACGAGGTTAAAATAATATTTCAACTGTGAACTATCTCTTACCGGTCGTTGCCAACACGTCGCTGTTGTTAATTCATATTTAAAAAAGAACTACATATTATAATTTATAGAAGATATTAAGGTAAATGTTCATTTATTCAATAATACATTACTCTAAAGTTAACCAAGGTGTTATATATTTGTGGAATACAGTTTATTGAAAAAACAGGTGACATGTTATGCCTAGAGTGTTTTTTCAAAAATTTGTAAAATTATTCTTTGTTATCCATTCTGTTATCTGTTTGGTTTATTTCTAGGCTTTTCAAATATATTATTAAAGAATAGGAATATTTCCTCTAATATATTAATATCTTTTTTGTATACATATCTAACATTGGCATATGAAAATGGTAAATTTGCAACGTTTCTTTAACTTTTTTCATTTATAATTAATGCTTTAAGTGTTAAAGTTAAATCAGATTTCCTTAAATTGTAACAATATTTCATTTTATATCCTTTAGCTATAATTCTCAAGTCCCGTACTCTCTTTTCACTCACAACTGCTATATTGCTCGGCGACATTTTAACTATTATTTATATAGAAAAATTATATAAAGAAAACAAAAAATCGTTTTAACTATATAATCTATTGTTACACCATTATTTCAAATTAATTTTTTTCTTACAAATTGTTGTATATTTGTCCTTAGAATTTTTATGCTGAGAAAATCATTTTATATATTTATACTCATTACATACAATGCATGTCTTTGTCGGATAACTATCATGTTGAATTTAACTTAGAATATCTACTACTGTTTTGTATCATTTAGTATTGTTATGCTCCTTGAGGTATGCATTAAAACTATATTTTCCACATTCGCACAGATTTTCTCATTTTTTTTAGCTCATCCTGGCTTCTAGAATAAACACTGTAACATTTTTTACATATTGTTATATGTTTGTCCATAGTAGCTTTGTGAGAATAAAATGAATCAATATAATTATTCACATTAGATGCTACGCATGTCTTACTTAGTTGGATAATAATATCGAATTTCATATGTATTATGAAATTAAGTATTTTTGTGCTTTTTGAGATATAGTTTAGAAACATATTTTCCACTTTCGCATATTACTTTCTATTTATTTAAATCATAATGATTTCTGTCTTATTCAGAGGAACATTTTTAAGAGGTGTGTTAATATGTTTATCATTTGTGCGTTTATGCGAGTAAACACTTTCTATGTTTAATACTTCGCCACACTTTTAACATTGCTTACATATGGTATTATTTCTCATTTTGTAAAAGGGTATCATTTTTAAACATTATATAATCATTTTTGTTTACGTTTTGATTACGTTACGAGGTTGCTATTTAAATATTTTTGATAAAAATTCTTTAAAATTAAGAAATGAGAAGTTAGGTTTTATAGCATATAGAGTCTTGAAAGAAATTAAAAAATGAGAATTTATGCATGATATGGAGTTCTCTTAAAATCAATCAATTATATTGATTTGAATCAATAAAAATCTTATTTTATATTTCATATGATTCTATTTTAAATTGGTTTGATTTATAGCTTAAATTCACTTGATTTTAGCTTAAAGTCAGCTGTTTTTTAAATTTACACAAATCCCACACACCCATTTTTGAAACGTTGAGAATTTGCTTTATTTTTTATCGATTTTGCAGGTTCTAGCTTAAATTTGCTTGTTTTTGAGAATCGAAAATTGGAGTCAAAGTGAGTTTCTAGAAACTTGAAAAAGTTGCTTGAAAATGATCAAATTACTTAAGTTTTGGTTAAATTGATTGAAATTTGGTTAAATTGCTTGGTTTTTCGATGAAAGGGTATACTGTATTCACTCTCTCTCAATTAGTATCTAATTGCACGTGCTTAAGATATGATTCAATGTATTCAAGGGTATTAGTTTAAGATTGTCATGTGCGGGTCTTGACGGGTCGTTTGCGTACTTGGCTTGACTTAAGAGAACGTTATGTTTTATATCTTAAGTACAAGTCAAGACAAAGTAACCAATCAGAGACCAGTGACATTTGTTGTTGGCGGGAGATTGTATTCACATATATGATTCAGGTTATGTCATATTATGAAATAATATGCAAATAATTATTTTAATCGAGAAATAGAATCCTTTTAATTTTAAGAACAGTTCATAGGCTGCATTCCACTTAGCAATAAACGAGCAGACCAGTACTGACGAGCTTCCTTTAGGTACTGATTCTGCTGATCAGTAACGGAGGAATGGTGAGGTTAAGGAGACTGGACGCCTCTGACGCCCAGTTTCGCAGCAACTGGATATGACACCACAGCAAGCACTGGTTAATCATGTTAGTTGTACAACAGCAAAATTATCTGTATATTGGTACATTTCAACAACAAACCATGTCACGCACTCATATATAATGCCGCCTCACATAATTTTTTGAAGCCATGGTTTGTAAACATATCAGATATCACCTCTACCAGGCATGTTAATAAGTTGGCAACCAGACAGGAGAACAATAGTATGCGAGGTCAAGCAACTGTCATTGTCAGGGTACGTGATTTAGGGACTATCACCACAGTAATTGTAACAACAGAGATAACTGAAGAGGCAATATTAGGTGTACCATGGCTTAGCAAGCAAAATGCCACAGTAGAGTCTGCTGCCAGGCATATTCACTTTGGTTCCACTGAACGTCGCACTGTTTATCATTTTGACCGGCATAGCCTAGACAAGACACCGGCAATACAGCTGACCGAGTTTGATCACGAAATACCGAAACAACATCAGGCCACATTTCGAAGGATGCTAAGTGAGCACAGGGAAGTATTTGCACAACATGACACACTCAGGTGTATCACTGTAGCAGAACATGCCATGACACTGACATGAGAGAGCCCTATTTACGAAATGCTCACGATCGGTGAAATAGAACCAACCCATAGTAAATTCAACTCTTCAATTATTCTTGCCCCAGAAAAGGGCAGAGGATGGCACTTTTGTGTCTATTTCCACATTATTGATGAAGTTACAAGCAGTGCCCTACCACATTACATAAGCATTAAAGACGCCCTTCATTCTCTTGGCAAAACAAAAATTCTCACCGATATAGATTTTAAAACTGGATATTGGCAAATATCAGTAAAATTGCAAGACAGGGAAAATACAGCTTTCATAGCACCAGACAGAACCTGTTATCAGTTTTGTGCCATGCCATTTGGCTTAAAGTGTGTACTTGCCACCTTCCAAGCTATGATAGTGCGAGTATTGGATGGCCTGATAGGCGAATGCACCTTAGCTTATCTGGACGACGGAATAGTTTGGTAGGAGACATGGGAAGAGCACATAAAACATCTGTCTTTGATTTTGGAGAGGTTAGCAATGAACAGGTTAACATGCACAGTCCAGAAATGTCACCTCGGCAAAACGGAGTTAGATTTCCTGGGACGCGTGGTAACTGAAGAAGGAAAGAAACCGTACCTAGAACAGATACAACTCATTGAACAGCAATGTCTGCCATGTACATGTAAACAGTTACGCGAATTTTTTGGATAAGAGAGAACATACAAGATTTTCCAAAAAATCATAGCACATTTAACAGCCTTAATGTCACCACAAAAGCTACTTGTTTGGACCGATGAAACAGAGAAAACATTTGTAGCCATTAAATAACAGTTTAAAGCATGTACTCCACTAGCATGATACGATCCTACACAGCCATTGGGGCTGGGTGCGGTCTTATACCAGTGTCAAGAAGCAGGGGAAAAGCATGTTATTAAGTATGCGAGTGCTAAACTAGGGCCAACGGATCGTAGATATGATGTAATCGAAAAGGAATGTTTGGCCATAGTGTGGGCTATCAAAAAGTACAGTGTTTATGTCGAGTACCAAAGATTCACTTTGCGCACAAATAACCTACGTTTGGTTTGGCTCAATAGTATGAAAGAAGCACGTAGTAAACTCACCCGGTCGGCGCTGTTGCTACAAGAATATGACTTTGCTGTAGAACATGTCCCAGATGGGAAAATGAGTTGGCAGATGCATTGTCGTGAGCACCGAACACAGATGTTGTCGTATATGATGATGCAGAGTGGGAATATATCCTTCCGCCAGATCCACAGGAACTACCGCGCGATGCGAAACTGAATCAATTGGATACAGAATGGGCAGAAATAAATGTGAGTGAACTGTACAAGGAAGTAGAAGCAACACAGGGGAATTGCCAGTTCACGCGATCGCTAATTGGTAGATATGCAAATGAGCATGTAGAACAGTCTAAGGTTGTCAACAACAGGCTGGAAACATGTGCGCCAAAAGACTAGAGCAAATGGTGGTTGTTTGTGCCAATGGAAACTCTATGGAAAGTTCTTAGGCACGCACATAAAAGTAGTACAACAGGTCACCTAGGCAACGACCAAACTGTAAGAAATGTGCGAGAGAGATTTTCCAGCCCGGCCTGTCACGTGATGCGCGGCAGTATGTAAGGGAATGCATGAAATGCCAGCAATTTAAATCAAGGTGCACAGATAGCTCACAACAACAACCAAGGTTTCCAAAGTAGCCATTTGAAACTATCAGTTTCGACCTAATAGGCCCTTACCACAGGTCTGCAGGGGGAAAAAGTCTTGTAGTTACCTACAACATGTCAAGGTGGACTGAAGCTTATACAATTAGAAACGCACGAGTACCAAACATAAACAAACCACTACAGAATGAATTCTTTGCATGGCGGGGGTACACACGTAAAATTTTAACAGACAATGACATGCAGTTTACAGGACGTAAATTACATGAGCTATGCAATCGATGGACGATACAACACCTCAGAACAGCAATTTACCATGTACGGGCCAACCCCATGGAGTGTCGTAACCAGGACCTGAAGACGCAGCTACGACTCCGCGTGGGCGGTAGGTACAACAGATGGCTGTGAGTAGCAGCCAGCAATGGGACCACAGACAGAGAAAGAATGAGCAATGGGAACAGCAGAGGGGGTATGCAGCGAGGTGAGTCCCGCACACCACGAGACCACCCCCCACCCTACAAACAGGACAACGGGTTTATGTAAGAGCTCACCCACAGTTGACCGCCTGACAGAATTTCTGCATGGCCTACCTGCTGAATGGAGCATACCATATATGATAGCATACAGTATAGGACCGACTACCTACATGGTTCAAATGGGTAGAAAGCTGATAAGAACACATAGGGACGACATTAGCCTCATCGCAGGAGATGGCGGCAGAGATAACACATCTTGTCCCATACTTCCCCATGATGAAGTGCAGCACGTCGTGGGCTAACGAGGAGGAAGGGGGTCCAGCACCTACCACAGGGGGTGGTAGGAGAATCACCGACGCCGGATGTCACAATGTCCACCAGACCTGGTAAAGCAATATAGTGCAGGAACGGTGGTAAGCAAGAGTGAGGAACAACAGGCAATTGAGAACAGCTATGAGATACCACAGTGCAGAAGGGAGGTGAAGAGCAGGAGAAGGAGAGATTGACCTCGACGACACTCGACGCCATCGCCGATGTCTAACATATTGCGAGGCAAGAAGGTGTGGAAGGTGGTGCAGCACCTTCAGCAGGAACAGCAGGAGAGGGTGCTGGAAACCCAACGATGCCCAGCGAACATAGGGCCAAGGAGGCTCGTCAGAAGGATCGCTCCGACAGTTTCAACAGCGCACTACCTACAAGCGGCACCACTTGGACCATGAAACTGCAAACAGTGCCTGCAGTTCAGCAAACACGTGAGCAAGGAGGGAGTCCGACGTTGGACATTGGGATGCACCCGGAAAAGGGTGAAACACAGCAAGATGAAGGGGGCACAAGGAGAGAGCAAGTGAGCACGGGAGCATGTCATGCCTGCGAAAGCATAGAAGAAAGGATACAGCAAGAGAGAAATGGGCAGGAGAAGACACAATGGAACAGCAAGAACGTGCAGGAGAGCAGCGACGACGACAGAGACGAGTCGGGCAGCTTGTATTTTCTGTGTCGGTCGCAGAGGCGAAGACGTCTGTTAACAATATTCACGACCTGCAGGGGTGTTCCAACACGAGGCAGGCTGGCAAAGGGGAGGAAGATAGCCGATAAATGTCTGCTATAGCAGCTGACAACAGCATGTTGCAGAGAGACACCCAGGTATCGCTATCAGCTGCATCCACGACATCAGACCGATAGACAGTGTATCTGCTGTTGGTAGGAGCATCAGGGCTATAAACCGTCTCAAAAGGAAGTGGGGGACATTTGATGTGAGCCGAGTTCCGGCCCCTAGACTGTTTGCTTGCTGTCAGCTAAGCAGTAACTAGGAGGCGCACTCTACCATGTATAATAGTATGCTGGTACACAACAAATACCATTGCAAAACAGTGCAGTGTAGTGCAGTGCAGGTGTTTGTTTCAGGCACTACGCAATGAACGAGGGGGACAGTGGCCATGCGACCACGCACACTTGATGCATTTATACAGGAAATAGTTTCCATAGTATTTTATTTTCACATAATATTTTAAGAGGGCTGGAGTAGTAACAAACTGTTACAATGCAAGATAGGACATCAGTAACAAACTCTAAAATTCCCTAGAAATCTTTTGCAAGTGTTTTTTTCAAGTGTTTTGTTTTGTTTATATTCATGTGTCATCACCTTCACATCACTGTACGTATTTTGCAAAGGGTTTTCGTATTTGTTTATCTGTTATATGTTTACACAAGTTATTACAAGGGTATGTTTATGTTAGAATAGTTTTATTGTGCAAGGTGCAAGGAAGTAGACCCACATGGCATGCTTTGGTAATAACCCTGGTGAGCACTCCATGTTGGAAAGTCAGTAATCTCGGAAAGCTCAGAGAGGACTGTCGCATACCGTCGGTTCCGCACCCGGGCAGCATTCACTGTTAGTACCAATTATTTTTCAGTGCAATAGTCTAATTTATTTCTGAACCTTTTTCGTTAGCTGCCCGGGACACCGCCTCTTACTTCCCCAATGCTTGCATTGCCTGGAGAAACATAATTTCGCACGTAACGTAACACATGGGCGTCGTACCATGTTTGCATAGTATTACCGCTGCCGACAAGTACTGTTCGGCTAGTTATTTGTAAAGTGTTGCCTTCGGGGCATGTTCCAATGTTACCTAATAAATATCACGTCGGAAACCGAGTGTTTTTATCGAGGTAAGCCACAAGGCATTTCAGGATGCGGGCCCTTATAATTTCTCGCCAAATTTCACGTGTGTGGAACTTCTTAACATTGCAAATATTTCAGAAAGTACAGTAGCATAGGGGTGTGGATGCCCTTAATAATCCACAGCGTAATACGCATACCGTTCATCAGTCATCAGAGCAGTGTAGCCACTCACAAGAATAGCTGCCTTGGCCGGCAGCGACATGATCCAGGAAGAAGAATCTGCTCTAACACTTCACGGCACTAGGTCTGGTAGTGCCTGGCGCTCGGGTACATAACCTCCATTCAATTCACCTAATTCCAGACAGACCCACTCCTCAACCTGTAATTTTCCAAATTTTCATCCTGGCTCCTGGACCACTATCCATGAACTACACCTAACATCACCTGCATGCCATCAAAATGGCTGGCTCTAGTGGGGCTATTATATCATCGCAGTAATTTCCTACTTTGCCACATTTTGACCCCATCACATTATTATATAAATATTCATGTTCACTATAATCAAATGATTTATGAGGAAATTCAAATATAAATCTGACTGTCATTTTATTAATATTTTACAATGTGAGTAAAATTCATTACGAACCAATTTTGCCTAATATTCCTAATTGGAGTTTAATTTTTAAAGATATATATTTCAATTTGGACAAGAATAGAAAGTTATTAGTATTCTTTTGAGGAAGGGAAATGGAACTGTGAAAAAGGAAACAGAGACAGATCTATCTAGTTCTTGAACCGAGGGACAGGGAAAGACCTATCTATTTCTCGGACTAGATTATATATCCCATCACTAATAAATAAATAAATAAATATATGTGATCTTCCTGTGGTAGTTGAGGGTAAAGAAACTGTAGGGTGTTAAACTGAAATATATTTTCGTAAATTACCTGTGCTCTTGTACGAAAATTTTTTGCTTACTTATGTTAAATTATGCAATTTCTTCATTAACAGTAGTAAAAAAAGTTCAATAGTTCACTTATTTTACGACTTTTAGGTTGATACATGTCGAGTATTTATTTCACAAAACCACACAAAAAATTTCCCGAAAGTGTAAAACTTTGTTACCGTTACTACTGAAACTACGCGGGAAAACTAAGCTAAACGTTTATTTAATAACTGAGAATGTTTTACAGAACGGGATCGAAACAGAAGAATCGAACCCAACATGGTAGATTTATCTTGGATTACGAAAAGAGTTATAGTCGTACAGTTGTTTATTTTGACGCTAGGTCATGCTTAAGTTTAAAGTCGTCATTGGTAACCATTTTGCTGGACTTGGAAGCAGGAATGGAACTGTTATATTCTGATAACTGTTATTATTTAACGAATACATTAAATAACGCTCATCACTAGTAAATTATTAGTTTGACGTGCGCCCATGTTTAAACCTTCTCCTTAGCCATCCAGCCCACCACAACAGATTCCTTAATGAAGTGTGTGTGCGTTCTCTACGAGCGCAAGTGTAGTGCAGTGTGGTAAGGGACTATAAATGAGCAAAGCAGAGTGAGCTGTGACCATGTGTGTGTGGTGCAGGAATCTGGAAGTAGACCCTGAAATATTTCTGTTTTAATAATAATTTGTGCAATTAAAGGGCAAGGTTAGTTCACACAATAGGCCAAAACTAGCAATGACGCCTGCCTTCGTAGCCCTAAAACCATCAGTGAATTAAAAGTGCCTTTTTTTTTTATTGTGTAATGTTCTGAATTGGTGGAGTTTTCGTTCGGAACAGAGGGGGATTGACAGGTTAGATCATTTTGGTGAAAAATAGGATGGGTATTATCGGGTTAGTGTGCCAGTTCAGAGCACGAGAATCTTGGGCATTGTGAAGGCTATCATCCGCGTGGCCTCCTCTCGATGTTTCGATGTCATTCCTGTGGCGATTCCTGTTCGACGAATAATTCCAAGTCTTGAAGCAGCTATAAATCCAGTTTGGCCTAGACTAGTATGAGTTGTCAGTCCTCCTTATACGCCATTAAGAATCGTCGTGAGTTGTTTCGGCACCCAATGCCGTGAACACTCATAGTAAATAATTGGAGGTTGTGAATTACACTAAGTCACATGGTCAGATCAACCAGAAAAATAAAGTCGTATGCAGAACTTATTCATGACAATACAATTTATTCATATTACCCTTGTATGAGGTACGTAGATTTATACATCTCCACTATAGCTCGGAGAGCTCTACAACTGGTTAAAAAGCCGCGAAGCCGATAAAAGATTACATTAAAAATTAAGTTTCAGCCGTGTATCAATACAGTCTGAACGGTGGGGTGGTGCACACTGCGGGGTAACGAATAAGTAATTAAATATCCCAGAAAAATTAAATTAACTATTGCAACTGTATGATCGGTTCAAATGTTGAAGAGCTCGGTGCTGGCTCACCCACGACCGTCAGCAACTAAAGTCGAAGGTTCTACTCAAGTAACATGGTCGTACATGTTGATTACTTGGCGCCAATTACAGCGGGACAACACAAAGTTCCATTATGCAGAACAAAACTAATTTATGTTGAGATGAGTGTAACGAAGATGGCACACTAAATGATAAAAAATAAGGAAATTACATATTTCAGATTACATAATAAAATTCTTAAAAGAAAAAGAAAATAAATAAGTTGTGAACGGCACATGCACTTTCATTATTGCAGTACATTTTTGTACTCTCTTAACCAAAATATGTTAGATTTCATATGGCATGTGTGTCCTTGTTTAGGGATTTCGTCCCACATTCATGTGTGTTTTCATCGTACCTTTAATAAAGTAGATAGCAGCAACGACAGATAATTAAATATATGAAAATTTTCTTTCTTTCCAGGTTTTTTCGGTTGCTTACATCTCCTACGATTTTGATTGGCTAGACTCAACAGTTGGTAATTCAATCATAAACTGCAAAGCTTTCTAATTGTTAATTTTCTGTGTGCTTATCGAGTTATTAAGTACAATTTTTAATTCTTCAGTCTTTAGTCGTAAACTCTGCTAATGGGCGAGGGTGGATGACACACGTAAAATCTTCGTTTTTGAAAAAAAAAAATTGTACTTATTTCCAGGTTATGTAGGTTTTTATTGTCTTCTGCAATTTTGATTGCCTATACTTAACACTTCCTAATTCAATCATATATACTGTTAAGATAATTATTTATTTCCTTGTGCTTACAGAATATTTAAGTACAATTCTCAGTGTTTCAGTCTTTAATGGCAAATTTTAATGATCACTTAAGTCACCCCAAAATCGCAAGCAACCCGTTAAGACCCGCTTACGACAGTCATAAACTGATACTCTTTAATACAGTGAATCTAATGTTAAGCACACGGTGAACTTATTCTGTTAAGTCAATCGTAAACTCTTCTTTATTGTCTTAAGTTTCGCGATTATGTCTGAATTTCTCTCATATTGGTACTACGTTGTGTTGCACATACTGAATTTCATCTTCTAATGTGTGTTGTATTCCCTTGAAAATGGAGTGGTGTTTGTGATGATGTGCTCAATTAAAATGTGCGGTAATATGTGAGAGCGTTGTGGCGAAAGTCAGTGGGGAACTTGGAGTGGTTTTTGTTGAAGGAGATTTTTTTTTTACTCCCGGCATGGCGTGAACAAACCGCAAAAATGCGTAACAGACTTCGAAAAAAGTGACGCTAGTACAGCAAAACCCTATTATACCCAGTATGAAGGAAATGGTAGGAGGCTGCTGTGTTTGTTCAGATGAACGAGGGTGGGCTGAGAACCCCCTCGTTTACTGTGATGGTCAAGGATGTACTGTAGCTGTTCACCAGGGTAAGTTTATTTTAGTACTTTCCTGTCCTGGGGTTCTACCGACCCCCCTTGGTTAGAAGAATATTCTTATAAATAGCCAAGGCCTACTGGAAGTGAATTACATGGTTAAAATTTTTGAGTAGAAAGTAAATATCTTAATTTTTATTTCAGCTTGTTATGGAATTGTGACGGTCCCAACAGGTCCCTGGTTTTGTCGTAAATGTGAATCTCAGGAGCGTGCAGCTAGAGTGGTGAGTACCAAATATTGTTCTTTTTTGTGTAGTGTAATTAAAAATTGCAAAATAGCATTTGGTAAATTTCTTGTGTATTTACTGCATGTTTGTCTGCTTTGTGAACATGTTAGGGCTTGTTTCAGTTTATAAATAGCTGGGTGTTCATTTACATCTACAGTTTTGTATCAATAAATGGTTTTCCCACGGAGTATGGTACCGATTCTAAGTGTTAACATATGGTTATGTGTGTGTAGTTTTATTTCATGTTTGTTTTGACAAATTTTTCAGCTAAAATCTATGTACTGTGTTTTATTTCTGTGTTGTAGATTATGTAGTTTGTTACATATTTTAAATGGTGATTATTGGTTTTTGGTTAGTGATGTTTGTTAAAAGTGCTGTTTCTTAACAAATTCAATTTAAGCTAAATACAGGGTAATTCTTAAGAATAGGGGCTTTTATGAAAAAAAATCTTGGAAAATGGTATAATTCCACTCTACTAATTACACGGAACATGAATTTACTAGGGGCATTAACATTTGACCAATAGAAACCCAAAAAACGATAGCAGGTAGGGCTATGAAGATCAGGGAAATTTTGGGGGTTTAAAAACATACAAAATAAGTACATTTTCATTATAAACCTTTACCCCTCAATTTCCCTGATCTTCATAGCCCTCCCCTCTGTTGAATTTGTAGCTTGTACTGGTAATATTGTCAATTTAGGTAATGTCCAGTCAATTTTTTTTTGCAATTAAACATATTTTCATGAGACAATATTTCAATAATATTACAAATAGTAAAAAAAATATGTTAAATTGTGAAACACACACACACATTTCTCAGTGCAAATAAGCTACACACTACAATAATTTATGGGGAAACTCCAATCTTCGCTGATGCGTGACGCTTCACGTCATCACCTATAAAAAAAATTGCCCGCATGCCTTAAATGACTTTTTTGGGGATTTACTCCTCTGCTGATGCTGGGACTGTGATACTGTGTATACGAGTGCGCACCCCACAACTTCGGTCCATTTTACCACACTACACACACACACACACTAATCGCCGCACATATATTATAATTTACATTTTCCCTTGCTATAATAGCATAGAAACACTCGTAATTTCAAACACAATTATTAGATTTAACACATCAAATAACATGAATTGCAATAAAACATGTGTTTAATCACTCTTAATTCCGAAGCCTCAGACAGACCCGGTGCAAACCAACATCCGGCAATTTCCCACAATCCATCTAACGTCAACCAACATGGAAGCACAGTCTTGCACAGTGTATTGAAAATAAGTGTATACCACCATGTTATTGAAAATAACCTGGCGGTATACATAGCCTCCAAAGGTAAACACCGTCTATGAACGAGGTTCTGTATCATCTACTACATCTATACCTATTTATTCTACTAGTAATACGTTTTATCCTCTTGTCAATATAGACCACGTCAGCCTTGAGTAATTCACTAGAATTTCATAAATTCTCGACTCCTCCATACCTATGTTGTTTATCTGTATAAACCTCAGCACCGCGCCATAAATATACCACGTAAATAACGTTTTACGTATTAAATATTCGTTGCAAACTGTATTCTTACATGTAAAACAATTCAGCGATCCTACATAATTATACTCTACGTAAATTATACGTATTTTATAGCATAAATGCAGCAATCTTGATCACCCTCCTCTCCATCACATTTGATTAATTTTTACAAAAAATTATTTGAAGTTCCTCCAAAATTCCTAGTAATTATGATTACCAATAATCATATCTAACATATCCAGGTATTATTTTTCCAATTTTTGAAAAAAGCCCCTATTCTTGAGAATTACCATATTAAAATCGCAGAAAGGTAAAATTTCAGAATAGAGGCTTTTTTTGGGGCGCGTGGCCCTTGGAAAGTAGTATAATTCCACTCAACTAATTACACAGAACACATATTTACTAGGGGCATCAAGATATAAGCAAGGCAAACCCCAAAAACAATAGTGGGAGGGCAATGAAGATAGGGAAAAGGGAAATTGTGTGGTAAAACAAGTGAAAGATATTTAAATAATGTAATATTTAGGATCTGCAAAAATATGTTAAATTGCCAAAAGACTCGACCGAACATTATGTAAATTGACAATGGTATCACACAAGCTACAAATACAAAAATAGGGAGGGCTATGAAGATGAGAGATATCGTGGGGTAAAATAATTAATATGTACGTTTTTATGATTAAATTTTACCCTGCAATTTTCCCCCAGTTCATAGCTCTCCCCACTATCATATTTATAGATTATATTGGTAACGTTGTCAATTTAGGTAATGTTCAGTTCAATCATTTTGCAATTAAACATGTTTTCATTATATAATACTACAATACTATTACAAATAGTACAAAAATATGTTATATTGCAAAACCCACTCACATTATTTCTCAGTGTAAATGGGCTACACGTGAAAATCATTTATGGGGAAACTCCAAGCTTCGCTGATGTGTGACGCTTCACGTCACCACCGAATAAAAATCTCCGGCATGCCTTGAATCATTGTTTTGGGGATTTACTCCCCTGCCGGCATTGGGTTTCTGACTCAGTGCATAAAGTTTGGCTACGCTTGTACAGTCTTTTTGCAATTAAAATATTTTCGTGAATAAATATTACATTATGTACATAAGTTTCACTCCTTTTACCCCACAATTTCCCTGTACTTCATAGCTCTCTCCACTATTGTAAAGAAATTGCAATTATGCTATTTCTGTGCTTTGGTATGACTTACCTGGTGAAGATGTACGCCTAGGAGAAATGACTCGTCATTTAGATGTTTCTGATGGTGACATCAGGGGAAACTACTCACAAAGACTTCTGATGTTTGCTCTAGCATTAGTGTGTGAACCCCGTAGGGATGACTCCCCTCGGAAGCATGGTGAAGGTCGGACCATAGTGTTTCTTAGGTCACCAGTTTACTAGAATTTAGCGTGTCCACTATCCTAAGTTAGGATAGACAGGCTTTGGGAGAGATTCTCAGAGTCCTGACCGATGGCGATTAGTTTAGATTTTTTAGTGCTCCGCAGAAGAGACACCCTGCCGACGGACAATGGTGAGACAGACGCCATTTTTCTACAAATCGCTGCTGATCTAAATTTAACTGGATCTGAAAGTATTTTGATGCTTGGATAGTCTGTCTAGTATTTTGAATGGCCTACAAACTTTCTTCTGAAAAATTTAAATGCTGTGGATATTTTTTTGCATTGGAGAGCATAAAATTCATTGGCTTAACTGTTAATGATTCTCAGTAAAGGGCATGTTACTATACCCTTTTTCCATACGAGAAGCTAGTGTTCTTACAGAATTTTAGTTAGCTTGACATTAAATAAGATTTTTTTCCACGTGTGTGTAAGTAACGAAATTGATTATAATGAACTTGATCACGTAATTGACATATTAATGGTGAATTATGAGAGTTGGCCGATTTTGTAAATTTTTAAACAACTCTGGAAATAATCTTAATCCTTCTTTTGATATGTGGGCCAGTGTCACTAAGCAAAGAACCAGTAAGATTTCATATTATTAATTTTCATGCAATTGTGCTTCCAAACTTAGTAATCCAATTACTTATTTTATCACAGGTCAAACATGATTGAATAAAATTTCAGTATGATCCATAATGTGTGTTTAGTTTATAGTAATTCTGTTGGCAGTAGTTAGTTATTCTGTGTTGTGGTATGTTTGTCAGTTTCTTATTGCATTTATCCCACATTCTATCATACAAAAGTATTTTGTATATGTTTTTTTAGTAAATCAATTCTTGTCATCACGCATGAAGTTCAACTGAGCTATAATTACTATTAGTCATAGGAAATTAAATCCTTATTCAGAAAGTGTTTTTGGTTAGAAAAACCTGACATTTATCCGGAGATTTGCACTGGTAATTATAAAGCAAGGTTGAGTGTGGCGCATGGTGTTACCTTACTTTTTTTTTCTTTTGCTCGCTCTTCTGCAGTCTGCTTGGCGCCTGCGCCCCGTGGAAAACGTCTTGCGTGGTCAACATTGCAACTTTCTCACAGACCTGTGACCTTACTGAAACAATCTATGTTTATTTATATATTTTTTTTCACTAATTCACTGAGAAAATTATCTATCAGTGTAAAACAATATACTCTATTCTTTTGTGTCTGTGCTCTATACAGAAGATATCTGGTTGCCCACTTTATTGTAAAACTACAGCACACAAAACTTTTGAGTTTCCTCCGACACACTGAGGGAATCTTTTAAAGTAAGCCTTGAGTAATTCACTAGAATTACATAATCTTCTGACAATGATACCTGTGTTGTATACCTGAATAACCCTTTTGTCGTATCATAAATATACCCTGTAAATGACGTTTTACAGATATTAAACATTAGTTTCAAATGGTAATCTTACATGTATTACAGTTCAGCGACCCAATATAAATATATTGGACCTAAATTATACATGTTTTACTGCATAAAAACAGTAATCTTCATAACCCTCCTCGCCATCACATTTTATTTTTTACAGCAAACTACGTAGAGCCCTTCCAAAATCCCTAGTAATTATTATTAGTAAAAATCATATCTGACATAGCTATCCACATATTATTTTCCCAAATTTCGAAAAAGCCAGTATTCTGGAATTTTACCCAGGGAAATGTAAGGGACAACGGAAAGAAGGTGGTAACCCTGAGTTGTATTTGTAAGCTTTCTTGGATTGTGCATGGTTATATAACGCTGCAGTATTCGTGTATGGTTTTGGTAACAATCTGTGGTTACGGCTGAATTTTACTATTTGTTTACAGTTTTTTAACACAACAAAAATAAGATTGAGTTATGTGATCATGAAAGAAGATGGCTGTGTTGTGTTTATGTTTACTGTAGCTAAATATGCTGGAATTTAAAAATCTGTACGTCATTAGACACCTTAAATACATTGAATATATTCCTGGAAAAAATTAATATTTAATGCAAAGTCTGTGTAGTGTTTCAGGCTGGAAAAAATTAATATTTAATGCAAAGTCTGTGTAGTGTTTCAGTTCTCGTATGAAGTCACTTTTTTTTAACTTTTTTAATTTGGTCACTTTTTGTCACTATTTTTCAAATTCTGTGTTAATCACTTTTGTATTGTGTTGTTACGAAATATTTCACCGGGTATAAATTGGACTGTGTTATGCATTAAACAACCAAGTGACAGCTGGGCCGTTCTTCAAGAAATTAATTCTAGTAAAGTGCTATGGAAGAAATTGTACCCAGTATTTAGGACACTTGGAACTTGTATATGTTAATCCACCTAAATAATACTAGTTAATAATGTGTTATTAGCACAAAAGTATAAAGGGTTTCTCCCGTAACAATTATTTTGTCGCTTGGTCTGTTTTTTGTTTATTTAACATTGATAGATTCCATTTTATGCATTGTAAAATCAAGTGCCGAAGTGGTGCTTGGTCTAATAATGTGTATCTCTGTAAAGAGTTGAGCTAATCGTGCAAACAGATTAAATTATTGAACCTGAAATAAATTTTGGAACATGGATTGTTGAACATGTTTAGCCTAGTAAGTTATATTTATTAATATAAATTAAAAATGAGGTAAAGTAATACATTGAAAATACATCTTTAAAAGTGTTATTTAAGCCTTTCAGTTAGGTTAGATATTTTGAGTATAAATATATGTATTACTTTCACAATGCATTCAGCGTATAAAAGTTTATAAAAAAATTAATGTTTAATTAAAACTATGCTAAAAGTATCAAGCGTACAGAATACATAACATAATACATACATGAACCCTTATCCAATAGACATAAAATATATTTCATATCAAACTATTGTTTGTAAACTTTGTGAAATATTGAACTTACAAATATATTAACTTTTGCTCAAAATATTAAAAAACCATGCTTCGTAACAGTAACATATTTAGAGGCAATAACAACATATAAGTTCTAAACTATTTATCCAGCACAGTCCTTGAAGAAAATTATTGTATGGAATGACAGTAATGAAAATCAGTCAAAATGTGTTACATGACAAACAGAAAAATTATTCTGTTTCGATATCAAAGTCTAGGCTTCCATCGAAACCATAAACATCATCTTGAACAATTTCTTTAGCAACAAGGTTTTTATAAAATCGCTTGCATCATGCAGAATAAGATGAAGAATTGACTTGATATCAGCCAGCTTTGCATCAGATATTGGCTTGCCAGTGGGCCACAGTGGTTGCAGCTGTTGAAATAATGCCTCTTTTCCAGATCTATCTTCTGTGGTGCACCTTGAAATGATATAAACATATACAGTGTATATGATTAATCTTTTGTGAAGAATGTTTCCTGTGTCTTTAACCAACTCACAGGAGATTGTTTAACATCTTTCTGTTCACAACCATTTTTTTTGAGAGCAGATGTCCCAAGAAAGTCCTTTGGATTCATCTGTGTGACAGTCAGTTTATTCCTCCACCGACATGTTTTCATGACATTTATATAATCGTCAGGAGTCTACAACCTTTGCTGTAATTTAAGTGCACACTCAGTGTCGCCAAACTCTGAATCATTTGGCAGGTAGCTATGGCCAGAAATGAAGAGTGCAGAGTTATTTTGTGCAATGTTTGGTGGGCTTCCAAAATTGATTTAAAAATAAAACTAACCCAATATTGCATTTTTGACCACCAAATGAGCCTAACCACAGTAGTATTAGTTCTTTAACATTAGCCTTCAAGCAATTTGTAATGTGTGTGTTGATGCACGATCCAACTTCCTGGGATCCTCTACCTGCCTTGCCTTCCAACCACACATAAAAATACCCCTTTCCTTTTGGACCAGTGTGAATACCACAGTTATAAACCCAAAGTTGCCTTTTATAGAACATATTTGTTGGAATTTTTGGCAGGGGTAATATGTATTGCGTATCAAATGTCAAAACTTCTAGTTCCTCATTTCCTCGTGCTATTTGCAAGCCATTTTTCATTAGATCCTGTGTATTCTTCCCTTACTCAAGATGCTTTTGCACGTTTATTTTCAATTTCTTGAAGTGTTGTCCCGAGAATTTTTCTTTTGGGCACACAAACTGTCAGATAAATTACATGTATCCTTCTTAAGTGCCTTTCTTTTCAAATTAAATTTGGAATAGAACATTTTATTGTATAATGAAAAGGAAACTAGTTTGGTAACTTCTTCTTTGTACATTTTGTACGTAATGTCTGTTGTGATGTTGCTATGCAGAAATTCCCTATCAGATCCTTCCCATGAATAATGTGACTTATATTTTGGAAACCTGCTTATATGTGCAATAACTTCAGTTTCTCTTTCTGTGCTGACTTTGTTTTGTCCCCCACATATACCACGCTTGTCTGTAACATTCTCTAACTGTTGGATTTCTTCAAATAATTATTTACACGGCACCTAGAAATTCTAATAGTCAGCAGGAAAAGAGTCTTGCACTCCTGCAAGGGAATACGTTCTTGTTTCTTTTCGTTTGTTTGAATTCTTTACCCGCTTGCACTTAACATGATGTGTACTGATTTGATTGGCAACAAAGAGACTTTTGTTGAGTAACTGTCGATTTCCCAGAACTTTTTAGAATACTTTTCCCTGTTTTCCATGCTGATTTTTCTGAACACTTGCATTTGCAAATAAAATTTCTAAACTCTTTCAGTAGAACAGTTTTCCAGTTTGGCGGATATTTTCTTGATTAGACTGACATAGTCATTTCCTATCTTGCCGGCTTTGAAAGTTGTATTTTCTTTTCGACCCCTTTTGGATCTTCCTTGGTATTCTGTGGTGTCTTTAGTTTGTTTCCTATCCAAATATATGTCCATTAGATTTGCTGGCCACTGAAGTCTGTGGTTCCTCGCTATCATCAGACATTCCTACACTACAACTTAGCAATAATTCGGTAACATGTTCAACACCACAAGTACTGCATTAGCTGGATCCAAATGTCTGTATAATATTTGGCGAAGCACTATATAATTCTGTTTATATAGTCTGTGGTTCATCACTTACATTACATATGCGTACGAAAGAACTTTGGAATGAATCCATGAAAGGTTCAACAACTGAAGTAACAATTTTCCCAGACCCGAACGTTTGGGTGCTATTTGGTGTAAAAATATTTACGTCTGTGAATAATGGTTGTGGTTCCTCACTAAATTCACATAGTTGTACACCAGATTGTGAAAAATGACCAGATATGTGAATTTCAGCACTAGAAGAAGCAATCACTTTGTGTCCAACATTATGAGAACTATGGGGTGTAAGACTTCTTAGTTCTGTAAATGCACACTCGTTCATCACCTGGATGCTCTTCATAACAACTGTTTACTTCTACAATGGTATGAAGAAAGCCCTGTAATATCACTGGATCTGTTTCAACAGGAGTTACATCATGCCGTGCAGAATCAGTATCCTTGATAGCCTGCCTTAAAGTCTGCAACACAATAAAATCGAAATAGGTGATTCACTGACTTGGTCCCCTGTAAACTTAATGAAAGTATACAACATTAAAAAACACTGCATATAATAAATGGGACTTCTAATTTTTTGTCTGCAGTATCTGGTACTGGAAGCAATGGAGTTTTAATTACTAAGTTATATTACCAAATTCCAGTTCCTGATTCTATAACAATGTCTATTTTCACAACTGAATGATGAATGTAAGAATGAAAGAGAAATAAGAATTAACGTCAGGTTTATTTTTATTATTTTTTGAGGTATTTTCTACTTTCTCTGTCTAATATAAAGAGCATTACTATTGCTCTGAAATGACTTGGTGGTATACTGGTCAGGCCACTGGTTCTTCAGTTTCTTTCACCATTGTTTGCATTCGCTGCTCTATATCCATTACACTAAATTCACGCCTATCTATGCACAATACATCACCTATTAAGGCCTCATCAAATCGCTAACAATACCTTAATTTTGTTTTACTTTCATTGCTCCATTATTTTGAGAGAAGAACAAAACGATGTAATACAAACATTGCCTAACATAGAACAGAACTAAACATATGAATAAACACAAATTGCATTTTTCTTCTAATTAAAAATATTATCTTTTTATAATTGTATTTTGAGTGCTGAGTTTACTCTAAAAACACATTAGATGAAACACTTAGCTACATGTTAGGTGCTTTTTAAACAAAAACAACTAGCATGTTGCTCAAGAACATTGCTACAAATATTTTGTTACATGCTGGAATTTGTTTTGCATAAAAAGACCAAGCGACACACAATCTGGTAAAATGATTACTTATTTTAATATAATTCTTTTATATATCTTCTAAGTAGTCATGGATAACGTGCTGAAATCGCTGGTGTTAGCACACTAACACAGGCTCTCTACTTCTAAGTATAAAAAATGATAGTTACTTAGATCTGTGCACTTATTTGCTAACTGCATTTTGCAAAGTTGATTGACAAAATGGTGACTCATGAGATGATGCACTGGCAGATTTCTTATGTTGTGAACTCTTCACCATATCAACTAACTGTCTGGCCCTGTGGGACATGGTTCTTACAATACCAAAAACACTTATTAAATTTAACGTAGTATTTAATTACAAAGTCAAGAATATAAATTTACACAGAAATGGATCGTAGTAAAGCACACACGCGCATGTGAGGAAAATTAAACAATTTCACTAATGTCGGATAGTCTGTTAATGTATAATTATTAATGCGCATACGATCCACAACATTTTCACTTACCACGTAGTAGTTTTATGCATAACAAAAATTTACCTTCTCAAGGATGGCACTTGGTCTCAACTCCTTTATAGCACATTCTAGTTGGCAGAATTATAAACCAAATTTACGGCTAAGTAGTTCGAACTTTCAGCTACAAATAGCGCTGATATCTCCATTTTAGATAATATGTCACTTGGTCGTTTTATGCATAACGCCGTCCAATTGTTGCTACTTATTCTAGAGTAATTTCCTTAGAGTATTAATTGTGCCCCAATGAGAGTATTGTGAGGGCCATATTTCATGCTCCAGGCATTTTTAACCTTGCTTTTTATTGCAGGAGAATTTTATTGAATTTTTTTGGAAAATTTCTGCACCTGTTAAAATTATGGGAGCAAAGAAATTAGTGTTTATGTAGTAAACTTATTTTGTACCTATATACATAATAGTCATTTTGAGTTTAAAAATGATTTTTCTGAGTGTTAGTGTATATTATGATTACATACATTATCATTTGCATTTTTCATGTTTTAGAGTTTTGAGTGAAACATGGGGAAGTGTAATTTTCGTGAAGCGTGGTTAGATAGAGACAATTCCCAGGGTCACAAAGTGAGGCAAAGGGGAAAAAGAAAAAAAATGATGAAGTTTTCTTAATGGTTTGCCAAAAGATTATTAATATTAACATAGGATTTCAAGCAGTTACCTAGCATGCAGCTATTGCAAAACACAAGGGGTAGATTGAATAAAGTTAGCCTCAAACCAACTGCATCTTTTGCCCCAGCCCAGTCCTAGTAGTGTTTCTGGTGAATACTGCTCACTGCAAACAGTGTCACATCCTGTATCATCTCCATCCTGTTCATCAGTTGTGTTATACAATGCTCGGGACAAAACTACAGCTGCAGAACTCATATGATGTATGAAATGTGTTTTGCAAGTGATTATTCATTTTCATAGTGTACAGATTTTGTGAAATATTTCAAGTAATGTTTGAGGACTCTGTGCCACGAGATTTTTCTCTTGGCAGCAACAAAGCTCACTACCTCGTAACTGATGCATGGGCATCACTGTATTTTAAGAAGCTCCAGGTACAAGAGATGGAACGGATCTCTCTGTATGTTGTTTTATAATGAAATAACAAATGGTGCTGGTGTGAAGGAATTGCAGACTGGTGTTAGGTACTGGTAGAATAAACACAAAATAATTGTTTGCCAGCACTTGGAAACATTGTACATTACTACAGCCACTGCTCCAGTTCTGGTAGACAAGATAAATGATGCTGTGGCCAATGCAAGTCTTCCATCAACCAACCTTCTTATGTGTGGTTCTGATGGACCTCATGTCAACAAAGCAGTAGCCCATCTCATAAATAATCAGCTTTTAGTATGTAGAAGGAAACCTTTGATAGATATTGGAACATGTATTATTAATGTTGTTCGTATAATGTATTTTAAAAAGGATTTTAACAACTTGGAGATGATGTTTCTGATCTGGGATCTGCAATTTACCATTTTTTCATGGCTGGCCAGCTCGTTGCGGTAATTATTGCAGGGTTCAAGCCAATTTGAACATTTCACCCACACCAATTCATTAAACATGTCTGTAGCAGGTGACTTGCTTCTACAGGCAGCAGCAGAGAGATTACCTGAATGGTGGGATGTGGTGATAAATTATTTTCTTGACTTTATCCCAAAAAAGAAGTCTGATTTTACTACAAAATCAAGTTACACAAAAATTATGAGACTTCTGAAGAAACCTGCATTGAAAGCTGAAGTCATGTATCTCCACTGCTGCTGTTTTTAGCCAAGTGACAGAATTTTTCCAGAAGGAAGAGCCTCGAATACACATGTTGTCACAGTTTAAATTCACTAGTGAGAACGTTACTTGGTAGAATATACAAGCAAGATTCCCTCATAACACTAAAACTTGAAAACTTAGAGATTTTCAGCTTCCTGTTAATGAAATTGTATTTAATGATATCACTAAGTTTTGCAGGCTGTGATAGAAAAAGATAAGTCAGTTTTTTGTTTCGAAGCCCAGAAGCATTATTCTGAAGGTGTCGAGCACATAATCAAAAAGTCTTTTCTGTTTTTTCCATTGCTCCAGAGTATTTCGTGCTTCCATCTGAATGAGGGGCTTTCTGGAAACAGCTGAGCGTGATGATGAGGGATCACAAAATAAGCATTTTGATTTGTACTGGCTCCAGTTTATGGAAATGTAAGATTTAAACAGCAGTCCTAAATACCCAACAGTAACAAAAGCCGCTCTTTCGCTGTTGCATGGAAATGCAAACGCTGAAAGGAGCTTCTCTCCTCTTCATGTAGGGCATGTACCTGCTGGGTATACAATGTCAGAAAGAATGCTGAATGCTCTGATGGCTATTAAAAGCACTCTGTTAACATATGATAACAAACCATACTTAATTCCCATAAGCAAGGAACTTCTTGACACGGGGTATGTAGCATATGAGCTACAATGCTTACTTAGAAGAAAGATGAAGACAGGAAGAAGAAAAAGAATGAGGAAGAAAGAAGGCTAGCTGAAGAAGAAAATAGGTAATTGTTAGATTTGAGGAGAAAATCTATCGCACTCATGAAAATGTGAAAAGAACAAGATGGCACTCTTGACAGTGCTTCGTAGCTGCTGACTAGAGCTAACGAAAGATTGATAAAGTCTTTAAGGAAGCAGAATCTTAAGGAAGCTGTGTTACCATAAACTATGATAGAAGGAGTTGCCAAAGTACAAGAAGAAGCCGAGAAGCAAAGAGACACTGTCAAAAGTATAGAAAATTCAGTAGAAAGAATGAAATTAAAGTTTATATCTTAGTTTTTTATAAAACATTAGCTGTGACAATTATTGTACAATCTCAACTGATTTTTTTTTAAGTACTAAATTTTTGTGTTTAAATGTTTTATTTTTCATTGTTTTAGTTTGTAAGCATAAGAACTATTTGTATTTAATGATTATGAACATTGTATTGATTGTATTGAATAATTTATAGTAAACAATGATTAGATACATTTGATAGTAGAAAGAAAAAAGCTGGGGTGGATCTTTTCTTTTTCTTTGTCTTTCTTATCTTTTTGGCATTAATTCTAGTGTAAAAAACAGTGAAGCTGCTTGAGTCATTGAAAGTCACTGTTTGTATCAAAAGGTCACTTTTTCCACTTTTTTAAAGCCTTTAACTTGTTGCAAGCCTTGGTGTATGTATTTTCTCTTATTTGTAATGAGAAATCTTCAATTCCGTGAAAAAGATTCTGAAATTGTGTTTATGAAATTGCTGCCTTATTATCTCATAGTGTGGTTTTCCGACATACATCTCAAGAAACTGCTACTTTATTTCTTCTGTTGGTGTGTTTTAATATCTTACTGAAACATTTTTTATGTCTGACAATATCTTTTGCCTAAGTTGGGAACATAAAAGATTCTCATGTGGTAAATAGTGCCGGGGATTGCATAATCTCTATATTGATAATTTTAAACATTTTTTTTAATATTATTATTTCTGGGTTGAGTGGTGTTAATTAATTTAATGGCAGATCATCCAATGTTCACTGTTTCTACAGGTGTCAGTCTGTCACATTCTGCTCATCGGGTCTTGACACTTTATTTTATTAATTAATTTATTTATTTATTTAGATATTATTATAGGGACTTTTTTACGGAAACATTTGAGAGGTATTAAAGTTGTACGTTTGGCTTTTGGGAGGCTCACCTTGTTGAGAAAGCACCAACTAGTACCTTATAATTCAACAAGTGCATTGCATGAAAAAAATTAATACTGTACAGGTTGTTACAGTTGTTGTTTACATGATGTGTAGTGTTGTTTTTGTCTTATTATGACAAACATGAACAGGAGAGAAGTGTTAACACACCTACTAGTGGAGCCGTTTCATCATGATTTAACTTTGGTGTACATATGGATTTTGAGAAGTGCAGGCTATGTTGTGTGAATTTGTGAATATTTTCAGCTTTTGACAGTGAACTGTCATGTATAGTATAGCCTATGCAGAAGTTCGAATGTATCTGGAGTTTTGAGCATTATTAGATTCAAGTGTGAACTTGCCCAATTTTTAAATTATGACCTATGTTTGGCTTTGTCTTTTAGAGTAATTAGTACATCACTGTGTTGATGGGTAAACTGGCAGTGGACAGCAGGTTGCATCTGTCCTTTAGGAATTGTGCCGGTCATAAGTAATAAAATATGGTGCAATGTAATGTTCAGAAAAAAATATTTGGTCAGCCACATGGTTAGGAAGTAGGCTTATAGTACAATCTTATTACATACATGAGCAAAGCCTCAACTTTTATAATCACTAAATGAATTATTATACTGAAAGTATTACTTATAAACCTTTACAAGAAGGACTTCATGAAATTATGGCGTAATTGGTATTTCAGTAAATAAAACAAATATGTAATTACAAAGAAATATTTAAAAATTGAGGATAAACAGTACTTTCTGAAATATGTAGATGTACAAGTTACAGCCTGCAAACATACACAGTCGGATCACATTATTACGACCACCTGCTAGTATCCATAGTAACCGCCCTTCGCAGCATGTACAGCAGCTAGACGAGCTGGCAGTGACTCAGTCAGGTCCTGATAGGTCTCCACGGGTATCTGGAGCCATGCTGTCCGCAGTGCATCACACAACTTTTGAAGGGTGCGTGGCAGAGGAGACAGATGGCGAGGTGATCCCACAGATGTTCAATTGCATTGAGATTGGGACTGTTTGGAGACCACATGCGGATATTTGTAGCCATGTGGCAAGGTGCATTATCGTGCTGGAAGATCTCATTTTCCTGAGGAACGGCAATCATAATATATGGGTGGACGTGATCACCAAGGAGGGATTCATAACCAAATTGATCAAGAGTGCCTTCCGCATTGATGATGGGACATAGAGAATACCGCAAGAACATTCTCTAGACCATAATACTGCCCCCACCTCCTTGTGTTCATCCAGCATTGGTTGCAGGGTGTCGGTTCTCTTGACGTTTCTTGCCAGACACTGACATCCATCTCTTCTATGAAGCTGAAAACGTGACTCGTCTGAGAAGGCTACCGGTCGCCAATCAGCAGCTGTTCAATCGCCATACTGTCAAGCAAATTCCAGTTCTTTTTTTGTCCCTGCACCTGTGTTAACATGGCATAGCTTCCAACTTATACGATTTTTTCGTTTTTTGTCCAAATTTTTGCAGTTTGTACGATTTTACGAATTGTTAAAATTTTCTTACAAAGTTCAATTTTTTCATTTCATATTTACTTTTTTTGAATTGCAGTACTACCGAGTATTACAGATTTTCCGTAATTATTACTGATTTTAACATCCAGTTATAGGCTTACATTTTTTTTTAGTTCATATTTACGCTAATATATATATATATTACGTTAACGCAGTTGTGCGAGTGGTTTTTCTCATCGTGTTTATAAGAGTATAAGTACTGTTGGTGTTATCGGGATATTTTATCAGTAGTTCTTATTTGCTTTCTTTAAGCATAGTTGGTTTTAGTTACCGTGGTAGTACACTAAAATCACGTTTGTTCGTCACTGGCATCAAATAATTAATTTGCAGAATCATTCAGTAAAATCAACACTGCGTAAGTTTCGTGAAACCAATAAACTGGTGTGACCTCCCCCGAGTGTCTGCCGTCGTTTAGTTTGCCAGGGTATTTATAGTGAAGTTTTCGCAACTGCCATCCACCCAAAATCTGTGGAGAACATCCTCGAAACTGAAGCAGATCTTCGTGGTGCTGACATCACAAGGCGACCTCCTCAGCTGCCGCTGTGTGGAAAGAAATGCTGCATACTCAGTATGGTTCAGACCTTCATTGCACTACCAAGCACCTGTGTCACGGAGTCTTTACGCCTCCTTGGCTGCCGTCAACATCTTCGAAGACCTAAGTACCCATGATCGGCGTGAGGTAGTGTAACTCTGTTACGTCCTCCCCTCCAGAAGGAACACCAGTGACCCGCAACTGCAGGTGAAGAAGTCCCACATCAAAGGGTGGCCAGCCTTCACTGCAGAACCCAGCCTCCATGCAGAAACACTCCAGCACAGCATATCAGAACTTATCTTCCAGGGTCCATCCTTCAAGATCAGGTCCTCAACACAACAAAAGAGAAGACTGCAGAAACAAAATCAACCCAAAACACCCTATGCAGACTTGGACACACTCATGGGGTCACCTCTCAATTCTCTTTTCGCATAATTATTGTATTAGTATTAAATCATATGCACAGAGTAATTTCAACCCTTCATACATCTTGAATATAATTTAAAAAATACACATTAAACATTTGGATAGAAGAAAATGCTTAGAGATCACACCATAAGACATCATACACTATAACACATTCTGTATACCAAGCTATAGTATGTGGTATAAAAAAAGATAAAATCATATTTTAATCTCTATATCTGTGGAATCACTACCATTATATTATCCACAATATTTTTTAACATGACTGACATGGACTTTAAACAGTCTGGAGATTGTGGATCTTCTACTAACGTCACAGGCATGAGGAAATGATAGATCGTAAATGGATCTCTCCACTGAGGAGCGAACTTAGCACTGAAATAGTACACTTTTGAACTCAAAAAATGTGCTGTTACCAAGACCAAGTCTCCCACGTTTAAACTCACATCCTTACGTTAGCTGTTAATACGATCTTCCATTCTTTTATGATACTCAACAAGATTCTTGGTTACCTCTTCCCAAACCTTGATTATTTCATTATTTTTCAGTCTCCTAGCAGAAACATAGTATAGGCCAAGCATTAATAAATGGATGCAATAACCTCCTTCCCAAGAAAATTTCAGCAGGAGTATGCTTGGTGGCATTACTAACAACATTATTATACAAAGCATATGTGTATACAGAATTTTGTTCCAGCATCTCTGGGTATCCATATGTACACTTCTCAGGGCAATCTTTATGTGACGATTGAAACGTTCCACTAGATTTGCTTGTGGGTAATATGGCGAGGAGAACCAAAGGAAATAAACTTGGCAAAATTACCTTACAAATTTCTAAAGATTTTATGATACGGAAGGGGAAGAAAAAACAAAATTTAATAAAACTATATATTGCAACTAAAACATGCATGTAACAAGAGGAACTAAGGGGCAGGGGACCCCAGTGCATCCAAATACATCCTAAGGACCATATCCAGAAATCATCGTCGTACCCTGTTAATGTTTTTGGGTACCGGGAAGTTTACTACTGCCTTAATTTTCTCCAGATCAGTGTGCAACGTTCTCTGTGAAATTATGAAACCTAAATATCTTACATGTTTTTTGGTCCATCTAATCTTATCTGGGAAATTTTTAGCCCAAATTTCGTCAAAGCTTGAAGCACTTGTTTAACGTGGCTTATGTGATCTTCAAATGTAGTACTGTAAATGCACATATCATGAATGTTAGTAAAAACAAAATCATACATAAATTTGCCTGAAATGTAAAACAACAGCCTACTCGTCGCCGGAAGTCCGAAATTTATGCCTAAAGGGAATCTGGTTCACTGAAACAACCCCCAGGGGGTGGGGTGCAGAATGGTAACAGCTCATGAGCATTTGGATGTAACTTGGACTGGAGAAATGCATAGTTCAAATAAAAAATGGTGAAATATTTAGCAGAACCCAAATGTTGAAACACTTTATCTATTACTGGCACCAGATAAGGGTCTAAATAATTTTTTTCATTCACTTTCCAATAATCACACATTAAGCAATATCGACCAGGGTTTTTTTTAGGAACCAAAAAGGAAGGGCTCGCATACATACTGAGTCTTTCACTACACCTTGTTATTTTCAATCATGGCTAATCTGTTTAAAGGCCTGACAACCTTGGGAGGAGTGGTAATAACATCTGAAAACTCTTCCTGTGTACTCTGTATTACCAGCAATTGCACTTCCTCCTTTTAGACAGAATGTATTTTCCTGACAATAATTGACTTAGTTTCTAAAACAAGAGGAGCCTCCAGAGAAAACCCAAATCTCAAACATTTATTGCAGCTAGACTCGAAATATAAATAAATAATCATTTTTTGTCACCACAGCATAATGTATGGGTGATATCATAAGCAAATTGAAAAATAGAAGCATTTGAAATTATACATAAGTATTGCAAATACTTAAAACATGTTAAAAACAAACAAAGTGACGTTGCTGTAGTGAAAAATAACAAAATTGCTTTTCTCACTTAGGAAAATGTGCGGGTGAGTGTAAAATGAGATTGTAAAGAAAATCATAGGAGTAATGTAATAATATATTTTTTTACACAAGCAGGAAAAAAATAACTCAGCACGCTACCAAGAGCATCACTTTTCAACTGAAATATTCAAATCGAGATATAGGGTCAAGACATTTTATATAACCTTTTTATTAAAAATTCCCTTGTACAACATATTTATATCTATAAAACTTTTACTTTTATTTTCAATTTGACACACAATATAAGTGATTATATTTTGTTTCTTGTTACGTTCATATGTGCTTATTGTAAGTTACTATTACATTAGAAAAGAAACAAAATTTTTTGGAAAAGGAATTGTATTATGGTTAGTGCTATCTAGTTTCTACTTTGTAATTAGTGGAAGTTACATTCTATAATGTGAATTACAGTAAAAAATTAATGGCATCTATAGAATTAGTTTTGTAAACACTTTTCTCAGAGCAGAACAATTTGATTATTGTCCAAATGCGTAGGTAAATTGGTGTGCCCTTTCTGCGCACTATCGCTTGTACTCGGGAAGCAGACTGGCACAGATCTTGTGTGAATTCACTATTCTGAAGCCATTATTGAATGTATTCAACATTTTTCATTCCTTTGTACATTTCTTTTATATATATATATATATATATATATATATATATATATATATATATATATATATATATATATATATATATATATATATATATATATAAAAGAGACTTGCATCCGAACAAAAAAGAGGGACACTCCTAACAAAATGTCAACAAACAATGAACCCATGATATATACCAATCTTAAGAAAAAATTAACAAGGGAAGGGGGGAGTAAATTTGACTTTGTAACAATATCATCCTGCATGCTTTTGATGAGTTACGTTACTCTAAAGTAGGTGTATTCATGTACGTGTGCTGCCGAGTGTTTTGTTCTTGTAGTATAACTGTTCTGTGTGAAGATTTTTACATGTTAAAATATCACTTTTTTTCCCACTTTATTTTGTAGGTTACTTTAAAATACCAAGAGAAATTAATTTGCTCTCTTTTGTAAAGTTTTGTTTAGATGTTTAGATTTGGATGCTTTTTTGAAAAATTAATAAATTAAAGGTTTGATTTTACAACAGGATGTCCACCCACAGGGAACAGGTCAGGGAATTTCATTTTATAGGGGAAATGTTGGAGAATTTTCACCATGGTCAGGGAAAATGTAAATAATTGCTACTGTGCATAAGTTAATAGTAGTATAAATACATGGTAGTGTAATTATAAACATATGCATTAAAAATTTGAATTTTTAGGTTTGTGAATTGGCAATAGTACATTTTTTTCCTAGTAACAAAAGGCCTATTTGTACATAATAAAGTATTTGTGTGTTTGTAATGGGCACTCGTGTAAAGTTAGTATCATTTATTGTTTATAAATATTTATGGGCTGAATAAAATATTGACCCTGCTTGCTTGGTCTGTTGGATTGTCATTTAATTCAATATATACCTTATTTGCATAAGCGTAGTGAGTACTACATATCTTACGTAAGGCTCTTAACTATTCGCACCAAGCTTATATATACTAAATATAAATTTATATACACATATTTATTTGTAGTAAAGTTTATTGCGGCTGTTTGACCACATTTTACAAGTTATACAAATTTTGGAACTATTATAATTATTTTTCTCATTTTAGTTCATGAATAAATAAAAGCTTGGTTTGAAAAGTTTTTTTCTCAGTTTAGTTATTTTTCATTTTTTTAGTCTCAACAATTTTTTTAAAATTATTATTGTATAGGTAGAGTATTTAATACATTCACAAACCCGTCTGTCATCGGTATCGCTTGCGATTCCGATGACGGATGGGTCTGTGAATGTGTAAGTAGTCTACCTATATCATAATAATGATAATAACAATTAGTGAGATTAAAAATATAAAAAATGTCCACACTTTGGGCTGCAACCTGATGAAGAGTGTTGCAAAAAACATAGTGAGACTAAAAATTGTGTTGTTAACGTAGATCAGCACATTTGACACACATTTGTAAGTTTCACAGAAAAAGTGAATTTCTAACACACTGTAACACAGTTCAGTGCCAGGTAAGGGGAACCTTAAGGTAGCTGCCAAACGGTGTGCAGAGCTCCAACAGAAAACATTTTATGAAATGAAAATTGTTCAATGTGTGTGTGAGGTCTGCTTACGAATAGCATTTAAGAAACATGAGTCAGTATATGTTTTTCAGTTCCTCCATGTATCTTCAATACATAGTATAAAAGGAAGTCCCTGACATGACATGCATATGTCTTTATGACTGCGTTAATCTCTAGAACCACTGAACCAATTTGGATGCAGTTTTTACTGCTATGATCTGTATTTGTTGATGAAGATTTGTGTATATTAAAAATTGCTGTAGCATTTATAGGAGCTGAGCATTAATGGTATTAGTGAATCAAGTATGAAAAAATTAGCTATTTTGCTGATTTGTAAACATGCTCTACCAAATCTGCAGGGCCGATTGTTATAATTCTTCCATTGTTAGCAAGCTACATTCTTCCATATAGCTATAGACATGTATCAAGTGGGGCCACAGAGGCCCAGTGGGTAGAGTAATCTCAAGTGGAGCTGCAGTGGACTAGTGTGTAGAGCATTCCCAAATGGGGACGCAGTAGCTCAGTGGCTAGAGCACTCAAGCGGGGCCGTAGTGGCTCAGTGGATAGAAATATATCAAGTGGGACCACTGAGGCCCAGTGACTAGAGTAATCCTAAGTGGTGCCGTAGTGGCTCAGTGGATAGAAATATATTAAGTGGGGCTGTAGAGACCCAGTGGCTAGAGCAATTCAAAGTGGGGCCACAGTGGCCCAGTAGATGGAAATATATCAAGTGGGCCGCAGTGACCGAGTGGATAGAGCGATCCCAAATTAGTGGCTAGAGCGATTCCAGTTTTTAAAATAAATCAATACCCAACAAAGCAGGCGAGTGTACAGATAGTAAAAGCATGTTTTGTGATAGTGAAAATTGCACAAACTGTTGTTGTCACTGTAATTTTTGGGTATGAACATTCCGGTACAAAACATTAAAAAAGAAATAGGGATGTGCATAAAACATTAATCTTTTTATTATTACTGCATACAATGGAAGGGTATCTGCTGAAAGTCTCAGAGAGACGCGTTATCGACGGTAAGACTGCACGCCAGTTAAGTGCATAGAGGTTGGACAGACACCTAACGTACATACAATCAAGGCAAGTTAAGTAGAAGCTTGGAAAAATAGGGTAAAATATTGTGTCTATTATATTTGCGTATTTGATTTTTCTAACGGATACTCGTACCATTCAAAGTTCAACAGAAATTTGTTAAATTGTTTAATAGATAAACATATCTAAATGGTTTATATGGCAGCCATACTTTAAATAGAGCCACACACACTTGAAACATAGTCTACTGTAGCACTATTTGTATGCAAAGTTCAGTGGGAATCGGTTAGTCCCAGACATGCAACATAAAAGCTCCATCTTCTCATGTGGTGCTATCTTCATTACTGGAGAACAAAACTGTTATGTATTGCCATATTGAAATACGTTGAAATTGTTTGGGACATACTGCATATAAATATATGACAGTTATTTTGAACATTTATGACTACCTCCTTATCTCATATAAATTCCTTATCAGAATATGTCGAAAACATATACATTACATACAGCCTAAGTCTATTCCAAAGGGGTAATACAGCCCTTGAAAGTGTAGTTGAAGCAGAGGTTTTTTGCTATTAACTCAGTCGGAATGAACAAATATGTCTTAGTTTCTGGATATTACAGCATTACAGATCGAAGTACAAAGCACAAAAATATGGGCTCAATTGTCAACCTCCATCCATGAAAATTGAGGGATATGGCAGAACTTTTGTGCAAATAAAAATGTAACGCTATTACTTTGTTTGGGTAATTCTGAATAGTAGGGACTTTTCTGAAAAGCAAATCTCGGAAAGTGGTATAATTGTACTCACTAATTATATACAACAAGAATTAACTAGGGGCATCAAGTTATAACTAATAGAAACCCCACAAATGATAGTGAGGAAGACTATGCGGATCAGGGAAATTATGGGGTAAAACTAGTAAAAAATATGTACATAATTATAATATTTATTCACGGAAAAAAAAAAAAAAAAAAAGACAACCAAACAATACCTAAATTGACAATATTACCAATACAAGCTACAAATACAATAGTGGAGAGGGGTAAAACAAATAAAAAAAAGTGTACATTTACATAATAAAATTGTACCTCGCAATTTCCCTCCAGTTCATGCCCCTCCCCACTATTGTATTTGTAACTTGTATTGGTGACATTGCCAGTCTTGTTTTCGTGATAAAATAAAACAATTCTATAACGAATATCGCAAATATACAACAAATCACAAAACGACCTAATCAATCAACGCACACAATATTTCTCAGTGCAAATTGGGCTACACATGAAAATCATTTCTGGGGAAACTCCAAGCCTCGCTGATGCATGACGCTTCGCCTCACCACCAAAAAAATTGCAGGTGTGCCTTGATTCACAGTTTTAGGGATTTACTCCCTTGCTGGCACTGTGACTCTGGCTCTGTTTATAATCTTTGGCTATACTTGTATAGTATTTTTCCCTGCGAGGGGGCTACGCTTGAATATCATACATTATCACAGTAATATTTGGGCATTTGTGTGTGTGTATTGATAAATTTGTGAAATTGGGTATTGTTCGGTTAGGTAGTTTTGCAATATAATGTATTTTTGTGATATTCCTGAAATAATCGTAGTATTTTATCATGAAACCACGTTTAATTGCACAATGATGTAACCAAACAATACCTAAGTTGACAATATTTTTAATACAAGTTCGATAGTGGGGAGGGCTATGAACTGGAGATAATTTGTGGGGTACATATCACAAAAACATAATTTTACACTCGTACCCTCACCACTATCGTATTTGTAACTGGTATTGGTAAAACTGTCAATTTAGGTATTGTTAGATTGTCTTGTGCAATTTAATGCATTTATATCATTAAATATTATGCTAATGTACATATTTTTCACTCGTTTTACCATGTAATTAACACACGCACAATTAATATTGATGCCGTTGGGTGAGACACGAGACGAACGATGGCACAAATACTTACTGGTAATATGGGCGCCAGCGGTGCTTCCCAATCACTACACTATTGAGACTCTAGGTTCTCAGGGGTTCGGGGGGTTCTGTGTGTCCATCTCACCCGTGTGTACTTACAAACACGTAATAAAATACGTGTGGCTAGGACACTGTTACTACTGAAAAAATGAGGTAAGTTCACTGTAGACTTGTTTTTATTGTTACTGTGTGTACACATCAACGTGCCAATGAAATTATGATTATCTATGTCATGACTAGGTAATTCCGCTTGGGTGCACCCCAGCCCACAATTAATCTAGCGCACGCCTAGATGGATGATCTCACCGAGGTGCGTGAAAGCACAGCCTTCACAAGGGAAGAGGCAGACAGCCGCTAGGGTAGACTGACTGTTGTTGACACTGTGAATTACAAATGAAAACACTTGATGAAACACCTTAACACGTGTGATTACTCGGCATCACTAACGCAAACGCGCCGGGGCCGCCTGCCAGCACGTGGGTAGTGTGGTGACGGCCTATACACAGAGCCGGCTAGGACGGTGGTAATTGCACCATACACAAATTACAAAATTACATAAACCCTCAAAAACAGGTTTATAAAATGCCTGCAAATATAATACTAGAATATTTTGTAGGCTACTAAAAAACCCCACTATAACAACCTCATAAATATTCTCTTTGGGATTCAAAGTATATGTTGTTACGACTGGGAATAACTTTCCCTTTTTGTAACTTTCAAACCTATCCTTATTACTGGCAAGGGTATATGTTTATGCATTGAAAAACAAGAATACATAATGAACTTCTGATCATTAACAAAGTGAAATATTTTACAAAATCTATGTATATAATGTATATTATATTTTCAGCAAATACTACATACGAATAAATGTTTTCGACATTATTTAAAATGCTAAAGACTTTAACTGATTACGCATTAACATAATGCTGAATTCTTAATTTCTTTTCGTTTATGCATTACCATTTTTTTTGAGATGACAAATTTTCAATTTGAAATTAATATTATTTCTTTTAGGATTTTACTTTGAGTAATTAAGTTCTTTAATACTTAATGTATCACCAGGGAATTCTAAAGTATCTACCAAACTCCAGGGTTACAACACCCATTTCTACAGAAATCTGGTCTTATGGCCCTAATGTTTTTTACTTATCTCATGGTCTGCAGTGGTGTACTGGTCACTCCCAATGGCCAGGTCTCTCTGCCTCACCAGTTCGCTGCAGGGGCTATTTGTAGTCCAAAAACTGACAGGAGAGAACTACCCAACAAAAATCCTATTGGCTTAGCCACTTGTCCAATTACAAATTATTTCAGGAGCAGTAATGCACTCTTTATTAATTATACAATACAAGACCAATCCAAACTAGTCTAGAATATTCTGGTAATAACATTACTTCCGGCACAGTAGCGCACTCTCTACGCATGTTTGAAGCCCGCTGCCTACAACTGCCGGCAGGCCAATAAACACACTAGCGCCTAGCGTGTGCCATTTTCCAGTCATGCATGAGTGTGTGAACCAAGCTGTTGCATGTGTCCGGATGTCGGGAATGTCTCTACAGCAACATGTATCATTCACGTTTTGCATCAGCACACATAATTTCTTTGAAAGGTAGAGTGTCAAGTGTAATTTAGTAATAAAAATGTCATATTAGGACTATTAAAGTGTAGAGAATTGCATAGTATTGATTAGTAAAGCTGGGCCGATGATCAGCTGACAAGACAGGCATACTTGTAGTGGGGCAGGGGAGTTGACAGTAAAAGATGGAGTGGCATGCAGGCGAAAATTTTCAAGTCATGAGACTCCCTGCAGTGGTGACTTTGTATCTGATTATTTTCTTAAAGAAAAGAGCAGCTGTCTATATGCTGATCATCTGAAGAGAATTGGTCATAAGTTGGCAGCCTTGCTTTTCCTTTTCTTTTTCCTACCTTTTTTGCAGTCTTCTGAAGTGGTTAATGTTTTTGCATAGAAGTGTTCTTCCACATTTTTGACCTGAATCTTGTATGCAGGTGAGTAATATCATGAGTTAGAACATTAAGTCTTACTGTTCTATTTGTCACACCGGTCCATGACATTACTGTAAAGTTTACTATGTGCTTCAACATCAAATTGTACATGCAGTAAAAGTTCTTTAGAAGTGAGGCTAGATTAATGGTAAAATGGACTGAAAGTTAGATATGCTTATTCAGTTTTTGTAATAACTAAATACGATACCCATTCTTTAAAATGTAGCAGTTGTGAGTGAAAATCATTATTTACATACAAAGAAGCTGTTTCACTGTGACGATTAAAATTTTGCCAAAGGTGTATGTAGTTGAAGTTAGTTTTAGAAGATATTCATTCTCATAAACTGAAAAATTATTGTACTGTATCAAAATTCTTCAATCGAGATTATGGAACAGATGATTGTTTAATATTATATAATACGGACTGGTGCACATTTTATTTGTAATACATTTATTGATATTTTTCTTATTTCGTTATAGAAATTTTTTTCATGCCACTTGAGTTTAGGAATGACGAAGGTAAAGCTGTTGATTTTGGGAACACATTTGAAATAGAAATACAAGGTGTTGTTTCAAGTTAGGTGGAGGGAATGTGAGCATTATTGTGCACAGGTATTTAAAATATTAAAGTACACCAACTCTTGCAGACCTCCTGTGGCGCAGTTGGTTGGTGCGCCACCGATCTGGGGTGCAGGAGGCTCTGGGTTCGAATCCCGGGTAAAGCTTGGTGTTAATTTAAGTTAGGTTATAAGTTAGTTTGTAAGCCGTCCTGTGCTAAGCATTCCAGCATAAAACTGGGGGATTTTAAAAAGCTCTTTACAATACAATAAAACAACTCTTTTTGGAAAATGTTAGAAAGAGAAATATTTTTGCTTACTATGTTTAGATTTTAAACTAAATTTTAGGTCTTTGGTTGTGTGATTTTTTTTAAATTATAGGTATGAACAAAGAAAAAGAGAAGTGGATAGTTGTGAGACAATAATTAAATGAAAATGTATTTTGTCAAAAGGCTCGCCTATCAAACGAAAGGGAGGGATAAGAAAAGGCAAGAACTTACAAATATTAGTTTATTGCAAGACCAGAACAAATTAAAGTTGAAAAGACTGAAGAATGCTGAAAGGCAAAAAAGACTGCAGAGAGTGGTCAGCTTGGGTCTTACAAATGTGTCCAGTCGCTCAGCAAGGCTGTTAACGGAGTGAAAAATGTGCTACCTACAAGCCCCTGTAAGAAACAAGCAATTGTGAAAAAATCATCTCAGAAGTATGTAATGTTCAAAATGTAATTTTCGAAGAGAAGGCAATCCCAAAAATGCCTCAGAATAAAATCTCAGATGAAACAAAAGAAACGGTTGCCCAATTCTACAACAGAGATGATATCCGCTCTCAGTTACCAGGAAAGCGAGACTGTAAATCTGTCAAGAAGAATCCTAAAATAGGGGTATGAATATTAGAACAGAAATGTTAATGATCATCACAGTGAAAGAAGCCTGCTCATTATTCCAAGCAGAATATCCACAAGTACGACTAAAAATGTCAAAAATTTTATGAACTCATACCATTGTGTGTTCTTATTTCCTATGAAATGCCACATAATGTGTCAGCAGATACCATGTCAACTTCACGTATATTGTGACAGCACTGCAAAGAAATGTTAACAACTTTCCAGCCGATACAAACAACAGAATTGCTCAAGAAACACTGTTGTAATGGTAACTATGAAAAATGTATGGCAGACTTCTGTACTGATTGTATAAATGAAATTCAGAGTTTCTTGCCAACAGACTGTGATTATGACAAACAAATCACCTGGACACAGTGGAAATATATTGGTAGTCGACTGAAACTAATATAAATGGATGGTTCCACTGAAGATGCGATAATAGAGCTACAAGGATAACTGAAAGTGTTACTCAATTTTTTGTGAAGAGTGTTCAAGCTAACCATTTTCAGAGAAAGAAAAAGGTCCCGAAGGAAGATGCTGTTATTCAAATAGATTTTACTGAGTATTTTGTAGGTGTTACTCAGGACGAAATTCAGAGTGCGCCCTGAAACCATAAGTCACCATTTTCACATGATGTGCTTTGATGAAGAACACAGCTGGGAAGAAATGTTGCAGGTGTCATGCCATCATCAGTGATTAGCTATTTCACAACAAATATGCCATCTGGATTTCCCTGAAGGAAATTATCACAAATCTGAAAGAAGAGTTTATATCTTTGCAAGAAATTTCTGTATTTTCTGATGGGTGTGCTGCACAGTTTAAGAACAAATGCAATATTTCAAGTTTGTGTTTTTTTAAGGATGATTTTTATGTAGATGGGAATTGGAATTTTTTGCAACTTCCCACGGTAAGGGAGCAGTAGATGGAGTAGGTGGGTTATGACTGTGCAGCAAAGAATGTGAAGGGTCTGAAAGTTCTGTTTGTATCAAGTGAGGTTTTCTGGATGATAGATGGAAAACTGTCCAACCAATTCAAGGTTTATAGTCAAAGTATTTCTTCAGATCCACCATTGTAGTTGGTCATACGGCTGACTCTGAATATGAGAAGTGTGTTGTTTTCAAATTGGTAAAGAAATAAAGGCTACACTATACTCTGAATCAGATGAAGATCACCACATTACAACACAACACAAATAATTGTCCTGTAACTGCAGAAAAAAGTGAAGCATGGAAATTATGTACTTGTTGAATTTGTGAGCGGAAGTGAAAAGAAGGAATTTAAATACAGATTCGTTGCAATTTGTTGGGATGAAACTGAAGAATATGGTGAAGTGAAAGTCATGTGTTAGCGAGTGTGCGACAGAGTAAAGGCTCAGATAATTCAGAATGGATGAAAATTATATATCATATTTTCCATTTGAGCAAATCATTGGTATTCTCCCAGAACCAACCATTAAATTTGCTGGAGATAGATTGTATTATGAATTTCCTAAGAGTGTTGACGGTAATGAAAAAATTTGAATGAACACAAAATCCTTCCTCTATGCTTTAATTTGTAGCATTTGTAGTTACATGGAGAACTTTAACTTGTAGTAGTTTGGTTCCTTGAAGTCTCTTGTACAAACTTTTTATTTTTAAGCATTCATTACTTCATGTAAATACATTCAATTCAGTGCAAAATTCACACTATCACGCTCGTTTTGAGCTAAAGTGTCACACCCGTCCTGTGGATTTAGGCAGATTTATTATTAATGACTTTGTCATTATTTAGTATCCAGTTCACAGATTTTTCTTGACAACCAACTATGTTTATTTTGCTAGTGCATTCTTCGTCACACCTGTCCTGAGACTTTACATATTTGTATGCTTTTGTAAATGTTGACATTTTATACCTATTATTGTACAGATTGTTTATAATTGAGTGTGTTACACTGTCACACTGTTATGAAATCTTTTGACTACGTAATTATATCTTTGACATGGAACTGTCAAATGTCACACCTGTCTACGTGGAATGGCTGAAAAACAAAGTGATACAATTACATTTCTATTTGCACAAATGTGCTGCCAACCCCTCAGTTTTCATATTGGAGTCCACATTTTGTGCTTTGTACTTTGTCGTTTAATAATGTAGTATCCGGAAACTCAGACATTTATAATTCATTCTGGCTGTGTTGCTAGCAAAAAACATGTGCTTCAACTACGCTTTCAACTCTGGTTTTCACCCCTTTGGAATAGACGTAGACTATATGTCGTGTATACAGGATGCCCCGGAATGTGCTCATAAAAACCATACTATGTGTATCCTGAGCAAAATTGGAGACGAAAATGTTAGATTACGATATGTTGTAGAGTAACATTTTACATGCACAATGTGGCAACACAGTATGGAGTAAGTCCCCTCTTGTGCTCCACTGATATTGTACTACCACTGTTCTGGTCATCATATTATGGTCACAGATTCAAATCCCAGTCAGTCCAAAAAATTTAGTAATGTATAGTTTATGTAACATACATAAGAATAACAGGACATGAAATCAACAAGTATTCGAAGCCCATTTATGATGGTTAATGTTGGGCCAAGTGTTGCGTTGCACCCTAATCTGCAGTTGAAGTTGAGTGTCTGGAAACATCATCACATCGGAAGTGTGGTACATTTGTCGGTGTAGGAGGACAGTAGTAAGTTTGCTGGCAAGACCAGTTACAACAGTTATAAAATTGGTATCTTTGACTTATTGGTTTTGTAATCGTCAACGCATTATGTAAACTACACATTGAATAAAGTTAGAATTGGGCGGGATGTGTACCTGCGCCCATAATATGATGGTCAGGCCAGTGGTAGTATGGTATCAGTGGAGTGCAAGAGAGAAATAACTCCGTGTTGTGTTGCCATATTATGCACATAAAATGTCATCGTAAAACATTTTGCCACTAAAATTTTTGTCTCCAATTTCACTCAGGATTCACATGGTTGGTTCTTATGTGTGCATTTTGGGACACCTGTATATTTTAGACCCATTTTTATGACGAATCACCTGCAGAAGTTTATCTGTAGTTCAGTTCCATCCTGTATATTAGCTAGTTGGATGTTACAGACTGCCAGCATCCAAGGTTTAGTTGAAATTAGTTACAATATTTTGTAGCTAGAGCATATAATGCTGAAATGTTCATATGACCTCCATTTTGAAAATAAGACAGTGTCTTTCCCTCTTAAAACCTAGTTTGATCATTTTCCATAGTACTACTTGTGGTATATTGTTTCCTGAGATATAACAAAACTTAATTTATTGATTCATTTCTTACGAACTGGCGGACAACAGTGGCCCTGTGTTAACACATTTGATTGTTTTAATAGATACTGCCAGTATCAAAGTTAGGTTAATGGTAATTTAGTTATTTTACTAACATAGCATACTAAAATTAAAATGTATGGCTGCCATTTTGAAAATAGTCAATGCCCCATAAAACATGACCTACTGTAGTACTACTTGCTTGGCAAATTTGGTAGGAATCAGTTAATTGTTTTCCGAGATAAGATGAAAGTGCTTTAATTTATGTGGCACTATCTTACAAAATGGTAGACAAAAGCGGCTCTGTGTAGACACATACTGTTGTAAAATATACTGTCGGCCTACTAAGTAAAATCAAAATTGACATCTTGGTTTCGTAGGTATTCAATAGGCCTACTAAAACAAAATAATTATATTGTCACTATTTTGAAAATAAGTGGCTGGCCCACTTTAAAAAAGTGCCAACTTACGTGGCCTACTGTAGTACTACTTGCTTGCAAAATTTGGATGAAATTGTTTCATTGTTTCCCCAGATATGACAAAACTTTATTTGTTCATTTTGTACTATCTAACAAAATGGTGGACAAAGGAAGCTTTGGGTAAACACATTTGATCTTTGTAATAGATACTGACAGCATATAAAGTTAATTTGAAATTTGTTGCATGGTTTTGTAGATATGGCACAGTACTGTAAAATATTTGTACAACAGCTATTTTGTAAATAATATTCTGACCAGATATAACATGATATAACATGCTTTACCTGAGCATCAAATTTGGTAGGAATTGGTTGTTTCTCTGACTAAAGAGGCTAGATATTGGCATATTTGATGTTTGTAAAATATACTATCAGCATAAAAAGTCTGGTTCGTAATTGGTTATGTAGTATGGTAGATATAGTGCAAATTTACCTAAAATATTTATATTGCTGCCATTAAGAAAATCAGGGTGTAATATTTTTAATGTTAACATATGGACATAGTCTATAAGAGTTCTAATTATATGTCAAATTTGGCAGTAGTCTTTTGTATTTACCAAGATATACAAAGTTTTTTTCATGTTGCACTGTCTTACAAAATGGCAGACCGATAATATTATCGCTGTCTTAATTCAATGATAATATTATGCAATGTCAATGTACCAGATTTGGTTTAAATTAGTTTAATGGTTCCCGAGATATAACACAGTGCCCTAAATTTTAAAACTTGCAATTTTGAAAATTGTGAAAAAAAGTAATGTTATCATGACAATGTTAGTAACTTTTTCAAATTGGAGAAATAAATTTGCACATCGTTATGTTATTGTATATTAGAGATCCAGGTATGAGTAAAGAGTGGTATACAAGTCACATCCTCTTTATTAAATACATTAATGCTTCACAGTATCTCGTATATGCACATACTCTTACAACGTTTGTATCTGACCTGGCGCCATATTGCCGTACATCATGCTGCCAACATAACTCGTGCAACAGTTATCAACTCTACTCATATTTTAGTTGCACTTATATGGTCTCAAACTTTGATTTCCATGGTTTTTAAGTTATGTTGTCAACATATATCTAATTCCATTGTGAATGTGTGTTCATATTACAAGTTTACACAAGTGTGGTGTTGAAAATGGCTACTGTCACCTGCTTTTTAAAATGTAGCTTAATGATGTGCTGTTGGCAGTATAGTGGTAGTCCAGAAATTATCCCGAACAGTAGCTCAGCTATCTATACCTGTAGTTTTTTAAATAATTAATTGCAACAAGTGAAAAGTATTTACAGGCAAAAGATAAGACCAGCATTGAGTGAATGGGTGTGTTTTTGCCAAATGTCGCGTAAAATCTTATTGTCAATGGCATTGGGCATGCAGTAATGTTAAATTAAACATTAACTTGGACTTTCATTTTGAGTTCCAGCCTTAATAGCCTCTTTTCCTTTTATTTGGTGATGGTAGAATTGCAGACAGGTTTTTGGAAATTGTCTAAATATTTATTGTGGTACATCAGGTAAGAAAATATCATTAAAACTATTTCACTGTCTCATTGATCAATATTTTTATATTGTATGTAAACCATAATGAATATTGAGGTCTCATTTATGGTGCCATCCCTACAGCTCAGGATCCAGTCTTCACCACAAAAAATTAGGAAATTAGAAAATGCAACAAGTGGGCATACCTTGTGCTTTTTGACTTAATTCCTTGTTCAGAATTGTTTGTTGGTTTTTTTTTGTACATCTACTGGTGATAGCCCATCTTAGCTTCTTGTGTTGTTTTCTGTAAGTATTATTCTGGTTTTCTTTGAGACCAACTGTAATGGAGTTTAATAGAAAGTCAATTATCAAGACTAGTAGGAACCAAATAAAAAATCTTGATAGTGGAAATATGTTGAAAATAAAGATAAAAGAATATGTTTTTACACAACATAAAATTTATTATGCATGCATAGAACATAGTAAGCTTATCCAGAACAATAATTGTACATTAAGTAAAAAAATTGAGTCAGTTAACCAACCTCCCTCCCCGATGTGTTTACTGTGAACAACACCTGAAAGGGGATATCACAAGAGCCTCCCCAAGTGCTTATCTCTCTTCCGCAGGTAAGGGAAACACTGTGACAAAAGAGACTTTTGTGTTTTTCTGTTCTCTTTATTTTTAAAAGTCAGATTAATTTTTAAAAGAGTAGGATAACATTGTTCCAATATTCTACTGTATGTCCAAAATGATGTTTGATATGTTTGTACATATTCTTTTTTACATTTAACTTTTTTTTTTATTTCCATAATATATTTCACTTTTCACTTAGTGCTTGTTCAACAGAAGGTACAGTAGTTCTGTCTTCAACTGTAGTTCATTCGACTAGAGTTAATTTAATTAGTCCTGGGATAACTAAACTAGTCTTGCAGCCAAGGGACCCAGATGAACTTTCTTTGTTTTGTTCCAAGAAGGGATAGTTGGGTTTGGTATAGTCTTACTATTCAATTGCTCGATAAGCACATATACCCAAAGTCCTCGAGAGTTTTCTGACATTATTCAGCTCGTGCAAGGAGGGCTGGGAAAGTGGAAACCAGCTTGTACACTGAGGGAAGCTGGTGAAAGTTGTGTCACCCTCCATATGACCTGTGCTAGCAACCATCTACTTAAGGGAGAGGTATCCCATCATCTTGGCTTTATGATATTACTCCATAATATAATTTTTAGCTTCAATATTTAAAAATCAAGCTTGTCAGGACACAGTGAACATGTTGGGATCGGTTATTTCAAAAACCAACTTCTTTTTATCACATAATTTGTTTCTCATTTGTAACTGTTATCAAATGTTTTATCTTCGAAGTTCAATGGCAATATTGAGTTCCTGTTATTATGTTTATACGATTAGACTGTGTCCAATGCTGATCATGAGACTAAATAAAATTTGCTTAACTCAGTAAGACAACAAATGGAATAAACCTTTTACAAAACCACAGGTAGATAATAAAAAAAAGCTGTTTCCTTGTCAATAGAAAACAAATATGTATATGTATTTTTTTTTTTTTTTAGGTTGTCTCATTTAACAATTTCAGTCCACATGGGGAAATACGGATATTACTATAATTGTACAAACTTAAATTCTGTTAAGTAGTCCTCTATGCCATGTCGAACTTGATTTTTAATATCCAGCCACAAAATTTTATTAAGATTTGTAAAAAATATCAATGTTGAATGGGATTTCTTACACTTAATGCCCATTTCCCTTTTGTTGTATGGTGTTATAAAATAAAGAAGGGGAAGCTTAGGTGCAATAGTAGTGGAGTTACTAAATTTTCCAGAGTTTGCCATAATGGACACTTCAGACGACTCGTCACCAACATGTGACGCCCCAGGGAAATGATTAATGAAAATAAAATAGAAAATAATGGTTTTCAATACTAACAGTAATGGGCAAAAGTCAGTATTATATAACCGGTGACATTTTCTCTGAACATAACAAAATATTAGTTGCAACTGAGGTCATAATTCAGTGTGGTGTGAATTTCTGATTTAATTGACTTTAAAGAGACAACAGACACACATTGAAAGAAAAGATACTGTGAACATATCAGCAAGTGCTACTTTGGCAAACACATTTGTAGATGAATGCAACCTGTCGTCTGTTGTAACTATCTGTGGCAATCGAGTTAAAGCAGCAAAGTAAACATACCTGTGATCACAAGTGATAAATTAATGACACTATGATTGCAAATATTAATTTTATTTTTGAAAAAGTAAGAGATGTGATATGTATGACATCCTGTCCTATTATGTTCAAACACGATAATTCTTTCCGTGCCAAGATACGGGAAATCCCATACAACCCTAAGAATAAGAGCTGTTGAGCCACCAGATATTCATCCTTAACATACCCTTGCATCTATGACTGAGAACTAGGCATTAAAAAACCTGGTTTAAGAAAGTAGGAGTGTCCTTTCTGAATATAACACTTTGGTCAGATACTAAATCATTTTAGTTGGAGTTGTCATTGATTATTTTGTGGACTTCACAAGGTATATTTTGATAAAAACTTGAACCTGGTATTTTACTGCCTGTGTTGCTGTGTCTGAGAATAGTTTCCGGTATATGTTTTGCCATGCTGTTGTAGTTGTTGTTTGCGAGTACAAAGGATGCAAGAGTAGACAGTAATAGTTATGTCATTGAAAGTTGTACTTGTCAACTGCCTTTAATGATAAAGTAGTATTCCGCATAACTTCTGGATTAAAATCACATCAATTCAGGGGCGTCAGAAAGGAAAAGGTAAGGGGGACATTTACCCCCTCTCCATTCTCAAGTGGTGCCACTCACTACTTAATACCCTGTATTTGAGTGGTATAAGTTATTTTGTAAAATGTGTGAAGATGTGAAGTGACAGTTTTGTGTAAGCACTGGCATAGTTGTTTTAAAAATTAGTTTTGGGAAGGGATGCTTTTCCAGCACAATGTGTGCCAAATTTTCTTCATGGCCTGCTCCCCCCCCCCCCCCCCCACTTGTTTGTCTCATCGCAAACTGGCAAAGTGTCGGACACTTCTCCATCAGTTCATCTCTCCAAGTTTACAGTTTTTGTATGGTCATATATGGTAACTGCCCTACTCTGTGTGATATTTGTACTCTCCACTTTGTTCACCACATTGCAGGGATTACTCCAGCGAATAGCTGGTGTAGAGGCGTGAAATCACAGGTCAATAGTGAAGCTGTGTGTTGGAAATTTATGGGACAGTGATAAAGAGAGGTCGTACTGCGTGGCTACTTGCTGCAATATTTTCTCTCTCTGATTTCTTGAACTTGTACGTCAGTTTTTGTATTTAATGTTTTGTATGGATAACATTCTGAAGGGAAAAGTGCATTGTACATTTGTAAATACTCCCAGTAATATTAGCAAGATACACCCACATTAGTTACTTATTAATGCGTGAGCATTAGTAAATTGTTAATTACATCATGTTTAAAGAAATTAATACATTGAGAATGTATATATAGTGTATACTAGTTGATAGCTCAGTTACATAACATAGTTGCGTAATAAATTAATACTTTAGTGATTGTGGGTATCACAACTAATGGGCATTTAAAATATATTTCATATTTTGGTAGATCATTTTCATATTGTTCATTGAAAAATAATAAGAATGCTTAAGTTCAGTGTATTGTGTGTATTAATTATAAGTACAGTGTGATTATTGTAAGTAACACAAACTTATGTTAGAGGCCATGCATTATAATTTCTGGGCAACCAATTTTTTGTTTGTAGTTTTACTTGGTCGTTTGTGTGTGTGTAGTGAGGTGATAAGTCTTTTGTGTTGTCTTATGCACTATTTAGAAGTCGGTTGTATATATTTGTAAATTTTGTAGATGTCCACATTTAAACATTGTAGAATGTGTTCTTATTGTAGTTAGCATGCAGTAGATCTATACAACTTTAGGAGCTTGGTATGATTTTGGATTTCTTTGTGTGTAATTTATTTGGTTTTGTAATTTTTGTAAATGTCATATATATACATCATAAAATTTTTAATTTTTATTATGAGTGAGTGATTTTGTTTTGCAGTTTTTGTATTGAATGCTCAATTTAAAATTTCCATGTTGTGTTCATGCAAATAAAAATTTGATTATCTGGTTTAGTTTTAGTTTATTTCTTTCTACAGAATAGTGCATCACTTCTGCATTATAGAAATGCATTAAAACAGATTAGAATTGCATATTTTTTTTTTGTGTCTTGTTTTTGAAAATTTATTATTCTTAAATTAATTTTCCAGAGAAGTTTAGGTAGTAGTCTTCTGAAAATTTATATTTCAAGTTTGCATGGCTTTAAATTTACAAAGTGATTCTGGTAATTTTTTTAAATGCATCTGTATTAATATATTAATTCTTTGTACACTGAAGCTGCTTCTCTCAAATTTTGTCTTATTTTCTTTCATGTCTATAAACTGTTTTTATTTTTAATAGTTGAAACTTACTGTGAGACGTAATGAAAACTTTTTTTTTAGTTTCACTATTAAGAATAAAATGTTTAAGCTCCCTTCGCCCCAAAAATACAATAATTTTTAAAGAATTGATAAATTCTTTAATTTAGTTACACCTTTAGTTTGAAAACAGCTTAATGAATAGAACTGAAATGAGCACAGCTGAGCATATTATTACAATTTCTCTAGAAATTAAGTGGGCTGTACCAAGTTCGTTAAGAGATGGAGGTTTTAATCAAATAAATTATAATTAATTATAATTTCCTTATTTTATTTACAATAACTACAGCAAAATTGTCTGCACTCAAATTCTCATAATAAATTGAAATCACTTACTGTTTGCAGTTGACACCAATTAATATTTTTTTAAAATTACGACAAAGAAATCAATGAAATTAAATATTTGAAAATCAGTCCCATTAGACAGTGCATCAACGTTTTCATTTATTTTATAATTTGTGTGTCAATATTTGACAGTTCAATTATTTAAAATAAAATCAATATTACACTTCCATTCAGTCCCACCTCAGTTCAGTCCATGTCCCACCAGTCGCAATGTTCTTGAGTCCTCCAAGCGCCCTCATGCATAGTAGGCTTCACTCGTCGGTTTCACACCCTCTCGTCCATTCAAGCCATGAACATGACACTCGCGCCTCCATCAAAGACTGCCTGCCGCTGTGTTGTGGCAGTAGATATAGTGTCTTAGGTTGCCACCTAGAATCTTTCCCAACTCGTGTGATGCGTTGCAGAGGGCTGAGGCACCAGCCAGTCTCACCAGAACATTCTTGCGTCATCGCCAAACGTATCAGAAACTCTAGCAGGCGAGAGGAGGTCTATGATGCCAGAAAGTCTCGCCGCTGTCGGGATTCCCAAGGGGGGAGGGATCAGGATACAGTGCATGGCAGCTGAGTCGGCACCAGCTGCAACACATAACACTGCCCCCTCTTTAAGTTTGTTCATCCTGAACAGACTCTAAAGAATCAGGACCTTCTTACAGCGCCAGTTGGTCGATGTGGACAACCTTAGGCTTTGCCCGAGAGTCCCGTCGGCAAATCCTGTAGACCACATAATTTGTCCGCTTCAAGATCCTGTATGGCCATCCCAAGAATTGTGTAGCTTCGAGCAATATCCCTTCTTCCTTTGAGGGTTGTACAATCATACCAGCTGTCCTTCTTGAAAAGTCTCCTCAGGTTTTCTTAGGTCATATCGTGTTTTCATTGTCACTGTTAATGTTAAGGTGCCTCCAGGCAAACTCATAAATATCGGTTAACTTCTGGCTTAACTTAGTACCATATTCTGGAGTGATTGCTTCTTCCTTCACAGGATGTCCGAACAGCAGGTCACCAGGCAGGTGGTGCTCTCTCCCAAACAGCATCCTTGAAGGTGTTACCGTTGTGGACCTCTGAGCGATATGCGAGGAGAAATAAGGGTACCTTACAGTCCCAATCCCTCTGATTGTCTTCTACAAAGATTACCAGATACTGTTCCAGGTTACGATTTAGCCGCTCAACCATTCCATCTGACTGAAGGTTTAATGCTGTGGTTCTGGTTTTCTTCATTCCTAAAATCCTCGTTACTTCTTGGAAAAGAGTTGCTTCAAAATTTCGTCCTTGGTCCGAATGAAGCTCCAGTGGCACTCAAACCTGGAGAAAATATGCTCAACAAGAGTATCAGCTACTGGTCCTGTCTTTTGGTTTGGCACTGGTATGACCTCGGGCCACTTTGTGAAATAGTCTTGTGCTACCAGAAGGTATCTTTTCCCCTCTCAGTGACTGGTGGGGGTCCGAGAACGTCAACTGCCATCCTCTTGGATGGGACCCCAACATTGTACTTCTGGAGGGGACTGCGTGCCTTATCCCTTAGACCCTTCCTTGCATTACATACATCATACAGATGGCACCACTTCTCAACATCTTGCTGACAATGCAGCCAATAGAATCTCATTTGGACTCTGTCAAGTGTCTTATTTACACAGATGTGACCAACTGCTGCTGTGTTGTGCAGTTCTCTTAGCACTTCTGGAATTCGGCACTCTGGTAGGACCAGTTGTAAATAACTCTGTCTCCCATAGTTACTTTTCCAATTCCTGTAAAGCACACCATTCTTTATAACGAGGGAATTCCACTGTGCCCAGTATGCCTTGACTATCACGTCTAGGCTAGATATCTCGTTCCATCTCGGTCACCGCCTGGTTTCCTTCCACTCCAATATTGGACGCAGGGGTCACTTAGCTGATAATTTCTTATGTCTTTTTCGTCCCATGTAGACGACCCATCACCAGATAAAGGGCCTTAAATTCTTGTTCTTGCTTTCCACGATACACCAACCCTTTCCTCATGGCGTTCACAATGACAACAGAATGGATCGCATGGTCTCCTGGACAGTGCATCTGCATTTCTGTGAAGGTGTCCAGATCTGTGTTGTATTTCAAAGTCATATTCATGCAGGTGCTGTATCCACCGGGCTATTTGACGCTCTGGGTTCTTGAAATTTACCAGCCAGCATAATGAAGCATGATCAGTTCTTAGGATGATGTGTCTGCCATAAATATATGGATGAAAATGTGCAATCGCCATTACCACTGCCAAAAGCTCCCTGCGTGTCGCAGGGTAGTGCCTTTTGGGTTTGTGTAGCACCTTACTGGAGTATTCCAGTGGTCACCCTTTTCCATCCTGGATCTGAGATAACACAGTCCTGATTCCAACATCGCTAGTATCAGTATCCAGAATAAATTCACCCTCTATATTTGGGAAGCCCAGTACTGTGGGAGATATCAGAATTTCTTTTAGTCTGTTGAAAGCAATTTCATACTCTGGGGTCCAATAAAATTTTCTTTTTGCCTCAGTCAATTCATGCAGTGGTTTGGCCATAGTGGCGAACCTGGGTACAAATCAACAGTAGTAAGCACATAGTCCTAGGAAACTTTTTAGTTTTATCCTTGGTAGAGGCCAATCTCTTATTGCTTTGGTCTTCTCAGGGTCAGTTTCAATCCCATGGGCTGATACAACATGGCCCAAGAAATTAATTTTCTTTTGGAAAAAGTTGAATTTCTGGGGTACTTATTTCAGATTGGCCACAGTCATGTTCTGAAACACAGAATCTAAGCATGCCAGGTGCTCTTGAAATGTTCTTCCTGTGATCACAATGTCGTCTAGGTACACCTGACAAATATCTAAGGGCAGAACTTTCTCCATCAGTCGTTCAAAGGTGGCATGCGCACTGCATAGCCTAAAGAGCATAACCTTGAATTGCCAGGTTCCTTTCCCTTGGACACAAAAAGCAGTCTTTTCCTTGTCTTCCCCGGCCACCTCACACTGCCAATACCCGCTCTTCATGTCTAGAGTAGTAAACCACTGAGAGTCTGCTAGGCTATTTAAGGTGTCGTCGATCCTAGGGAGTGGGTAAGAATCTTTCTTGGACATATTATTAAGTTGGTGGTAATCAACACAAAATCTAATAGAGCCATCTTTCTTTTTTACAAGCACAACCGGAGACCATGAACTGACTGATGGCTCTAACACATCTAAATCCATCTCTTTTACAATACCGTCAATGACCTCATATGAAGCTAGGGGTAGTTGCCTTGGTGGCTGTTTTATGGGTCTGGCATCCCCTGTGTCAATGTGGTGGTATGCAACATTAGTTCTGACAAAGTTATTGGACTCGCAGGCGAAAGCACCTCTCTTTCTCTTCAACAATTCTGAAACTGCCCTCTCCTGTCGCCAGTTGAGGTTTTGTTTTGTTCTTGTCAGCAGTTCCCCCAGAGCATCTGGAAGAGGGCATTCAGTAGGTTGTGACAGGTAAGCTTTTGGAACATTTGGAAGTACCTGTGAGACCTGCTTGCAAAACCCTATTGTGGTCCCCTCTTCAAGGCGGATAGCACGGTCAGACAATTAATCATCCTAACATGCAAACTGTCCGATTTTGAAGAAATCAATGTCCTGACTACAATGACACCATTGGGTAAAATGCCACCGTTCTGAGCTGGTTCGATTAAGCCCAATCGCCTGACAAATTTTCCCTGGCATCTGCCTGGAATAACAACTTCGCTAGAAGCAGTGAGCACAGTTGACTGATTACACACTACTGGGCAGCTCATTGGCGAAGATAAATCTCGTCGTGTTTACACTATCAACTCTGTATTACCTACACGTAACACCCTGTCGAGTATCAATACAGCATCCCAGCTTACGTAATACATCAAGACCCAAAATGCATTCATCCTCTATTTCTGCTGTGTGTATATCATGCTTTATCTCAAGGTTACCGAGCTGTAAGAGTGCCCTTCTCTTGCCTTTGACTGCTGTGGTCTCGCCTGTTACGGTAGTTAAATAGCAGTGATCCATGCTCTTATTGGATGATCACTGGGGGAAGGCCCAAAAATGTCTGGTCTTACCACTGTTATAGTTGCTTCTGTGTCAACGCCCATCTGACAAGAAACATCATCTAGGCTCCCCTCCATCAATATGGCATCTAAGTCTTGTTTCATAGAATGCACCTGCAAAAGCATTGGGGCCTTCCTTCCAGCAATCACCGACCTTTGCCCCTCAAGACCAGTGTTTACAAGTTTCCTGATGGCATTGCCATCTCACCTGCCTCTTGGCACCTGCTCCCTGGCTGCTGCTGTTGCTACTGCTGCCCAGGACAGTTTGCTCTCACATGCCCACATGAATGTCCACACATTCAACACTCCGGCCGTTTGGGTGGGGGACAGCGAGTCTCCGTAGTGTGCACCCGGAGGCGATGTCCCTCATGGTCGTCTGCAAGGTCCTTCAACATCCTCTTGACACTGTTGTCCTCCCCTTCATTAAGCATTACTGTCCGCACTGGACGTCGGGGCACTGATGACTGCCGTGCTGACTCCACTTCCAGTTCTCGGCCCAAGGCATCCTGCATGATGTGAGGCGCAGATAACTGCATAGCTTGCCCCACATTTGTGTCAGTGATAACGGCGACGAAGAAGCTGACTGCGATGACATCTCGTGCCTCTTCCGATCATCCCTCCAGAGACAAGTGAGACAGCCTTACTGTGTCCTGCCACAGCTTCTGCAACAGTTCGCCAGGTCACTGGATGCAGCTTTGCAATTGGGCATAGTGGGCATGCCGCAGGTACTGGTTGCCAAATCTCAGCTCCAAAGCCGACACCAGTGTGGAATAGTCTAGATGATGCCGTTCTGGCAGCAACTGCAGTATGCTGAACGCTGATTCCATTAGTACAGCTGCCAGGTAGTACGCCCGCTGCTCTTCTGTCCAACCATTCAGGGTGGCAACAATCTCAAACTGGTGCCGGTATTCGCGCCAGGGTGTCTGTCCATCGTAAGGGGCAGGCTTAATTGTGGCGCCTTTACCCACCCCTGAATGGGGCGTACCCACACTGCAGAACTGTGGCGCCTCCCCTGCGATGGCTACACTGGCGGCGACCACTATCTTCTTCTCGCTGCTCGCACTTGTCGTCTCTGCGGTGACAAAACTGGGCTCCTCTTCCGCCCCTACATGTTATCTCCTCTGCTGCTGCAAGAACTCCTACCATTCCTTCTTAAGAGTGCTCACCTCTTGGTCCACTTTACGCTCAACTCTGTCCAACCTTTCTTTAACACTGTCCCTTACGCTGTCAATTTTCTTGTCCACACAGTCGATTTTATTGGTCACCAACTTGCACACATCTTCTATATTTCTGTCCACATTCTCATTCACACTGTCTATTTTCCTATTTACACTGTCTATTTTTCTATCTACATTTTCGTTCACACTGTCTCTAACACTAATAATTTAGCTATTTAAATATTCACTAACATTACTAATTTGACTATTTACACTACTAATTTGACTATTTACAGATTCACTAACATTATCTATTTTACTATTTACATTTTCATTTACACTATTAACAGATTCCCTAACACTACTAATCTGATTATTTACAGTGTCTATTTTGCTATTTATCTGGCCACTTAAACTGTCAAATAAGGAGCGGAGTGCTTCCATGTCTGCTGACATTTTCCTAGTTTGCCTTTACAGATTTCTCCTGCAAGTTAATAACCTACTGTAATACTAATTAAAATTATTTTATTTTCATAAAATGCCTCCATCCCACTTCTGACACCAGTGTAAATATTTCTCTCTCTAGAAATGAAGTGGGCTATACCAAGTTCGTTAAGGGATGGAGGTCATAATCAAATAAAATAATTAATTGTAATTTCCTTATTTTATTTTCAATAACTACAGCAAAATTCTCACAATAAATTGAAATCACATATTGTTCACAATTGACACCAATTAATAAAATTTATAATTAAGACAAAGAAATCAATGGAATTAAATAATTGAAGATCAGTCCCAATAGACAGTGTATCAACCTATTCAATTATTTTATAATTTATGTGTCCATATTTGATAGTTCGATTATTTACAATGAAATCAATATTACACTTCCATTCAGTCCCACCTCAGTTCAGTCCATGTCCCGCCAGTCGCAATGTTCTAGAGTCCTCCAAGCGCCCTCGCGTACAGTAGGATTCACTCGTCGGTTTCACACCCTCTCATCCTTTCAAGCCACGAACACCTCACTCGCCATCGTCCTGCAATCTCCAGTCGTCGTCCACACTTCACTCACTCGCGCACACTCGGCCAGACGGCCTCCATCAAAGACTGCCGGCTGCTGTGTTGCGACAGTGTATATAGTGTCTTAGGCCGCCGCCTATAATCTTCCTCAACTCGCGTGATGCGTCACGGAGGGTTGAGGCGCCAGCCAGTCTCACCAGAACATTCTTGCGTCATTGCTAAACTTATCAGAGACTCTAGCAGGCGAGAGGAGGTCTGTGACGCCAGCAAGTGTCGCCACTGTTGGCATTCACGGATTCCCATAAGGGGGGGGGGTCAGAAGACAGCGAGCGCATCGTTCCATGAAGAGGGGAGGATGAGGTGGGTCTCCGATTACAGCACGGGGCAGCTGAGTCGGCACCAGCTGCAGCATGTAACAATATAATACATACAAATGGAACTTTATATTGGCAGAAAATAATACAGGTAATGCATTTTCTTAAGAAAACTATCAACATTACTCATACCATTTGACACATTGTAACGTGAACATAAGGGGAAAAAGTATATTTCCTGTCTGGCTTTTGGGGTTAAGTTACTTACTTTGTGTTAATTGAGAAATTCATGTGCTTTATCACATTCATTTCTGAATTCGTTAAGAGCTGTAAGTGTGTATATTAGTGCTTACACTTTTATCAAATTTAAATGGGAAAATGATTGATTATTCAGCAGTAGACAAAATTAGAAAAGTCACAAACAAAATGACTGCACTGTACATGTCTGGTATGCTTTTATGCCTAGACGTTAAATGTTCAAAACAGTTTTGGATAGTTATTCTTAAGCCATTATTCTGGAAAGGTATATTATCAGTTTAGGTCATGTTCTCCTAAGGATGTTTTCTCAGTCATAGCCTCAATAACTGTTTTTAGTAATTATTTCAGTGGAAGTTCTGTAAACAGTCTTTTTTTCATTTGTCATACTTAAAAAATTTATCAATATTTCCAGTTAACAGTAGCTACTATGGAATTGAATACTGATGTTCTCTAAATGTTACTCTGAGTTTGTCAAGCTTTCATCTCCTCTGTTCATTAGAATATTTAATTGATAATTTTGTTTAGAAATTGGGATTTGATTTCCCACTCAATTTATAAGAGCAACAGTAGACAATAGTATTGACTAAGTTATTTCCAGCTTCAGGAATATTTAAAGTTGCATTTTATTTTAAAAAATATACGGTGTCCATGAAAGGTTTGCAACATAATTTGTTCCCTGCATCAAGAGAGTCTGTATACTAGACCATCTAGAAAATAAAAGCAAGACTTGTCCATGTTTTATTAAACATTTTACTAAGGTGCTTCTGACCTGTATTTTGGAAAGCAATGTGAGTAAACTTTGAGTGAGATACAGGAATTTGTCATGCTGTATCTGACTGTTTTTGCTGAATCATGTCTTGAAAACCACCTTGTTGGGCAAAT